>JANHZT010003346.1:67955-80600 GCA_032468215.1 Stegonotus admiraltiensis | reverse complement strand
GCGAGTACAACCCATGCTGGCTGCTGTCTCCCTCCAATGAGAAGGAGCGTCTCAGGTAGGACCAACGCCCCTTCCCAGTGCTAGGGCTGAGAGAAATTGAGTAACTCAAAGCCACCCAGCTGGTTTTGTCCCTAAGGCAGGACTAGAACTCACAGTCACCGAATTTCTAGTCTGATACTTTAACAAGTTCACTCGACTGATGTATGAAAATATAACCAAATTCAATAAGATTACTCAAATTTTAAAAGTTGTTTTAGTAAAGATATACAAAATATTTCAAATCTTATTGATTCAAATTTGAAATATACTCATTTGAATTCAAAACATCCCACTCAAATGGGAAACAGCCATTATAAACTCAAAATAGGCCATTTCAACCACTTTGGCAATGGGTAAGCTGTGAAAAGGTCTCAAAAGGCTTGAAAACTATTTCATATTCATAACAGCAGTTTCTCAAAGTAGGATATTTTCATTTCAGTATTCAGTTTCTATAGCTTCAGATATTTTTTGTATCGTGCTAGGTTTTGAACAGGAAGTTGCATTTGTAGTTGAATGTATACTTTTCATTCTAATAGGAATGTTTTATTCCTGGATCTTGCAATCTGTCGACACAATCTATTATCCTCCCATTACAGTGTCCTCTATCAATTTCAAAATTTTACAATATTTCAGTTTTTTAAAAATACTTAGATGCTAACAGAAATCTCTCTCTCTCTATTCCATATATAGGAAAAGACTACTCTTGACTTGCTTCTTCCCTACCACATTTGTATAGATACAGGCTTATATACATTAGGGATCATAAATCTCTTTAAATATTTTGAAGAGGATACTGAATCAGTGCAGATTAGTTCCCAGTATGTTTATGTTGAAAAGTCCTGCTGTTCAGCATCCTATATTATGAAAAGCTTTTTAAATATTTTAAGGAAAGGTCCACTTACGGTGAATTGCTGGGTATATTCCCAAAATTATAAAATATAGGTAAATGCTTCTGAGCCAGACTTTTTAAAAAAAATTATAATCTTTTCCACCAAAATAATATTTGCTGAAAAACTACCTTGTACATTATGTCATAAGGAGATTGATTTTTGTAGCCCTAATTCATAGCAGATTTAGAAATTTCCATCTTGTTACCTAGGATAGTTCAAATTATTAACTACAATTAGTAGTTCATAATTATGTAATTATACTTATTCTGGGATATAATGTCACAATGAAAGAAGAACTAGTGGATAATAAAACGATTAGGCAAACATAAGAAATTGGGTAGTTCATGCTTGAAAGTAAGGGAAAAAGTAAATTGACCGTGTGTTTCTGCACTAATTGAACTCAGTGAAGCATATTTTTGAGTGATGCATAGAAATGTTCTGTGTTATGACCCTGAAATAATTATAACAGGAGGCAAGTGATGGATTGTTTAAGAATCTTCCACTTTTACGTTGTTATAGCTTCTATTAAAATGGTTGCAACAGTTTATAAATTATTCTAATTCAGCTTAACATATTCTTAATGTTATACATATATTTTGCAATACTTTTCTAATTGAAATAATATCTGGCCACAATATTATAGAACAAAAACAGATTATTATTCTCCAGGCCCTTTATGGATTTATTATTTAACTTTATGGATTTATTCCCTGAATAGTATAAAGGTGAGGTATTATTTTATATCAAAATAAACAGTGTAAAATAAGAAAGAAATCCTGCTACAGTAAATAGTAAATAACAGTTTCATAGATGGAATAGAACAAACTACCAATGAACCTCCAAAGAGAGGCAATTTAAAAGTTTAATATAAGATAGATGAATTCTCTTTGCCCGTCTGATACTATCAGATGCTATCTTTAGTATTAGTATCTAATTCTGAAATTTAGCTTTCTAATGTTTAAATGCAACTTATGATAATGGCTGGAGTTTGGAAGTAGGGTTAATTGACGTTTGAATAAACTTGTAATTTTGTGGTTCAGACTAAGGAGATAGAAGTAAGAGACCCATGCTCCGGATCAAAGAATTCAGATAGAAAATTAGATGGAAATATGTTCCATGATCTATGTTTAAAAATCCTAACTTTACTCTTTGTTCCTAGATACTAGACACTAATATGGATTTCACACCCTTTGTAACATAAAGCCTTCAGCCAGGACATTTTCATTAAAACAGAAGGAAGTACCTTTTCTGAAGTCATAATGATCTTCATGGTCCTCAAATACATATACGATTAGTGGGGGTGGGCAGAGGGAGAAATAGGCTCAGAGATATGTGACTTCTATGATACATGCAGGGAATTCAGCTCCCATTTCCAGGACACGTTAATGAATAAATTGGGCAGGTTTATATTGCCCATTCTCTAGACTTATTTTTGTTTTCTTTCAAGCAAACATTTTAAATGTTTCTTGTTTTCTTGAAGGCTGTCAGTATAGCAATAGCACTTAGGCTTCTTTACCACTTCATAGTGCTTTTACTCTCTAAGTGGTTTACAGAGTCAGCATATTACCCCCAACAATCTGGGTCCTCATTTTACCCACCTTGGAAGGATGGAAGGCTGAATCAACCTTGAGCCAGTGAGATTTGAACTGCTGAACTGCAGCTAGCAGTCAGCTGAAGCAGTCTGCAGTACTGCATAAAACAAAAATGTTATCTCAAGAATCAAATGCTATCATGCTTTTTAAATTTGATTTTTTAATTATTTTTGGTTAGCTATGAAAAGTTTTATTCCTTGGTTTAGATACTGAATTATTGTAGAGGTGGTATATTTATGAATGTTATAATCTTATATTGCATAAACATTAATACAATATTTGCATCCTTGTTTATTAAAATCAAAAGATTAGTTAAACAACTTTTTCTCCCCCTTTTACTCTCTTATTTTTAGACTGCTTGTTTCCGAGAAGAGAGAGATGTTTTGGTGAATGGAGACTGTCAGTGGATTACAACGTTGCACTATGCTTTTCAGGATGAAAACTATTTGGTATGTGTGTACAACAAGCCTATAAGAAGTAGTTTGTAATCTGGTTTCTCAGTTCAAAATATTTTGAATTCAGAGCATTATCAACTGTATTTATCTGAAAGGAAGATTTCCCCTCTCCCTCTGCTCCAGTGAAGGGAAAGGGATTTTCATAGAATCATAGAGCTGGAAGGGACCATAGAGGTCTTCTAATCCAACTTCCTGCCCAAGTCAAGAGTCCTTATACCTTTTGGTCAAATGGTTGTCC
Source organism: Stegonotus admiraltiensis (assembly GCA_032468215.1). Classification (NCBI taxonomy): domain Eukaryota; kingdom Metazoa; phylum Chordata; class Lepidosauria; order Squamata; family Colubridae; genus Stegonotus; species Stegonotus admiraltiensis. The sequence continues at coordinate 77,386 of JANHZT010003346.1, read as the reverse complement.
AGTCTCTTCTTGAAAACCTCAGTCATGGAGTAACCACAATTCTGGGAAGCAAGCTGTTCTATTGATAATAATTCTCACTGTCAGGAAATTCCTCCTTATTTCCAGATTGGATCTTTCTCTGATGTGCTTCCACTCATTGCTTCTTATCCTAGAATAAATCAATATTCTTTCCCCTGTGACAGCCCTTCAGTTATTGGAAGATTGCTATCATGTCTTCCCTGAGCCTTCTCCTTGTTAGGCTAAACATATCCATTCCCTTAGCTGTTCATTGTACGATTTAGCCTTCAGGCCCCTTACCATCTTTTTTGCTCTTCCTAGGGCCTCAGCATCTTTTTTGTATTGTGACCAGAACTGGATGCAATATTCCAAATGTAGCCTCACTAGTGCAGTGAGGAATGGCTTTATCACTTCCTGTGATCTTGATGCTATCCCTCTGTTGATTGCAGCCTAGGATTGTGTTGGATTTTTGGGACTGCAGCACCCTGCTGAAGCAGTGATTCACCAGGACACCTAGATCCCTCTCACAGGGATACTGTTGAGCCATGCGTATCCTGTAACTGTGCCTTGGTTTTCCCTGCCTAAGTGCAGCGCCTTACTTTTCTCATTACTAAACTGCATCTTGTTGGATAGGGGCTAATGCTTAAGTCTGTCAAGATCATTCTGAATCTTGAGCCTATCTTCCAAAGTATTAGCAATTGCCCTCAGCTTGGTGTGATCTAGATTGGTGCCATTTTTATTTGCATTTGTTAAAAATACTGGAACTGAAGAAATAAGGGTTAACTAGTATTTAAACAAAGAGCTGAAAAGGAATCATTTCAGTGGAAGTAGAAGAAATCACTGTTATAGCTCACCTTCATTTTCTAATGAAGAAAAGACACAAATATTTATTACCACTCTCCGTATATAATTGGTAATTGATTGCAGTGGAGAGGCCCTGAAAGTTCAACAAAGCCATCACTGGATAGAGAGGCTCTTCATTGCAGTTCCTTAGCCTTTATGCATGAAGGATGCTGAGAGAAGCATGGGGCTACCAAATTGAATGAGCAGAACTAAAATTCCTAAGCATTCTTTCTTGGAAATAAGGGACACAGAATTTAATGGGATTTAGTAGTAAGCAGTTGTGATTATGATTGCAGCCCAGTATGGAGGGCTGCAAGTTTTCTTCTTGCAACTCAGAACCCAAGAATTTCTTCCTCACTTTACATTCCGCTTATATGGAGTAAGCTGGGCTACACAGAACTTCCACAGCATAGCAGACTTACTGCAAATAAACATGCAGAAATTTACAGTAGCTGAGCCACATTTCTGCAATCTCTCGCTGCAGTGAGTGTATACATATTTGTGTCTAATATGACTAGTTTGTGTGTCTCTATTTGTATATGCAAATAGGTGCTTAATTAAATTTACAGATGGGATACCTTATTTTACAGGCAATTTTTATTTGCAGTCATTAATTTAATTGAACATTTAATATTTATCCTGGCTGTATTCTTTCTTTGAATGGGCCTCTGATTCTTTTCTTTTTTGAAGTATAGTAAGGAGTAAGCATTTTTTATGAAATAATTTGAAATAGAAATTGGCAATCACAGCTGAAAAGTATATAAAATTTGGGTGTTTAGTCTAAAATCTAGAATCATCTTCCTTTTGGGTCAATATGTAACTGTTTATATTCTTATTTTAAAAGAGAAAAATATTCCAAAACAAATTATTTACAAGTTACTCTATTTTCTCTAGTTTTCAATAATAAGTATAATGAGCTAGAGTTAACTTAATTAGATAAATAAATTGTTCAGTTGAACACTTATCATCTAGTTACTTACCTTGGCACAGTATTGTTAATGTGTCATTTTATACACAAAATCTCAAGACTGCTGTTAAAATCCAGAAGTGGCCAAACCGGTTTGTGGGCCAACTGTGGCTTCTGTAATGTTCATTTTCAGCTCTGAAGCACTTGCGGACAATAAAAACCGGAATAGTATTGAAAAGAAACCGCCTTTACAGTACAATCCTATGCATGTTTACTCAGAAATAAATCTTGCTGATTTCAATGAGTTACTACCAGGTAAGTGTGCATAGGATTACATCCCTGGTATAAATGTTTGGAGGTTCCTAAAAGGTTTGCGTCCGATAAGAAGTAAATAGCCATCTTCTCAAAAAAAAAAAAAAAGGAGGATGGGAAAAATGCAAATCGTTACTTGGGATATTCTGATTGCTTTGTGTCTTTGAGAAGGGTTGTCAAGGAAAGGAGTGCCAAAGGAAGAATTTCAAGTGTATGAAATAGAGGCAGTTTCTAAGAACCTTGACAAAAGAACAAATGACTGAGAGCTAGCTCCCTTCTTTGTTCATTGTATTTTTCATATCATATTAATTCACCCATTTATTATCACAGGGCTACTTTGCAGTCTGGTTAGGTAGAAGCCTTAACAATTTATAATTTGTCAAAACTACACATTATAATATTGTTTAATAGTCTCTAAAAAGTTCAGTAGAGCACATTTAGGTCATAAAGTATACTTCACCCATGGTTTCCCTGCTGATGTATGAGGCCATTTTTGATAACCTTTTCCTTTTTATATTTATTTAAGATGTGGACAGGAATTAAGATGTTCCTGAAATATTTTATTCTGATCTTACTCTTATGGTAAGAAGTTAGAAAAAAATAGGAAAACTAGTATATTTAAATGAAAAATACTAATTAAAATAAGCAATTAGTATGTATAGCTTTGGCTAATCTGTATTTTCCAGATTTGTTGACATTTACTCTTGTGATTTCATTTCTCCAGGTAATACACTGAACTACTAAATTCCTGTTGTTATTTAGATTTAGTGTAGCTGCCCATTCCTATGGAGTTTGGTAGCAAATCTGGGAATCTTTTATCATATTTTTGACTATTACTGATCATTGCAGAGAACCCAATTAACTGGAAGGAATTTACATACATGAACACTTACTTACAACAATTGAGGCAGTGCATTTTGGTTTTGCAAGCAATCTTTTGCCCAGATAATGACAAGCCTCATCATAGTTCTTAACCTCAGTATGGTTACTGCATCATGTACCCACTGGGACCATATTTTAACATACTAAACCATGCATTTCATTGGTTTTTACAAATGACATTTGAATTATTTTCCCCCCAGCAAAGGAAAAAGGAAGAACATTATGAGCATTTTGATCATTTTTTTCATTCCCATTTTTTGTTTTAAATTATTCCTATGAGAATGACTAAGTTTAAAGTTATATTTCTTTAATTATATTGTATGTATTAATGCTTCTCTTTTGTAAACTAGTATATGTATATGAAATAACTGGGATGGGGTGGGGGAGAAGGTGTCTGGCATAATGATTATCTGGGAAATAGTTTAAATTAGTTTAAATTCCCATCTTTAATTGGATAATTTAATCATTAGTTAAGAGGGAGCAGTTAAAGTCAGTGTGTCCAGTTAAACCACTCACTTTGACTCCAGTTTCCACAAGCATATATTAAAGTTGTATTCCAGTGAACATTTCATTTAATCCATTTCATTTAAACAGTTATCATATAATTCTACAGTGATTCTTACCAGTAAGTGTTCTTGTTTTTTAGTATTTAGTAATGGACTACTATGTGGGTGGTGATTTGTTGACATTACTTAGCAAGTTTGAAGACAAGCTTCCGGAAGATATGGCCAGGTTCTACATTGGTGAAATGGTTCTTGCTATTCATTCCATTCATCAGCTGCATTATGTGCACAGGTAAGGATTCTTATTGTGGCATATAAATACAGGTGGTCCTTGATTTATGACCACAGTTGAGCCCAAAATGTCCATTGCTAGGTGAGACAGTTGTTAAGAGAGTTTTGCTCAATTTTATGACCTTTCTCTCCACAATTGTGAAGTGAACCATTGCAGTTGTTAAGTTAGTAACGTGGTGGTTAAGTGTGTCTGGCTTTCCCATTGACTTTACTTGTTAGAAGGTCACAAAAGGTGATCACATGACTTCAGGGTACTGCAATCATCATCAATATGAATCAATTGCCAAGCATCCAAATTTTGATCAGGTGACCATGGGACTGCTGCAATAGTCATAAGTGTGAAAAACAGGCGTACGTCACTTTTTTCAGAGCCATTGTAACTTTCAATGGTCACTAAATGAATGGTTTTAAGTCATGGACTGCCTGTAGTAAGCTAATTAAATATAAAATAAAGCTACAGATTTTGAAAAAATACAAAAACAAATGTTATGTAAACAGTAAGGTGTTGTTATGAAGTCTGTTATCTTAAAATAATGTTCCTATTTATAATTCCAGATTGTGGCCATGCCCATCTTCAAATATTGTAAGCTATTAGGGGGCTCAGCAGACCAGTTTGCTCTTCCCTTCCCTTCCCTTCCCTTCCCTTCCCTTCCCTTCCCTTCCCTTCCCTTCCCTTCATAAGAGCATACAGTACAGTTCCATCTATAATCAAATAGTCTTTTGAATTTATAGAATGTATATTTTCACCCCTTCAGTTTTCGGTTGGTTCAATTTAAATTTCAGATTGAAGGGTATTATATATAAATGGGGTTTAAGGCAAAACGTTGCAGGAAATTTCTAGACTCTGGCAGAAAGGTAGTAACAAAAGAAGTTAAAGAGAAGAGATGAGATGAGATGAGAAAAAAAACCCTAATATATACCAATGCCATTTACAGTATCTCTCTGTACCTTTTTATACTTGTACTGTAAACTATCATTTCTTACATTGGAGGAAGATATCATTCAGTGCATGAAAAACTGATTTCAGGTTTTTCTTCTTATACCAGTTCAAAATTCAAGATTACTAGAACTTGTTCAATCAGAAGGAAAAAAACTGAATGGAAAAAATAATGAGAACACGAAAGTGTTGAGAACACAGAAGTACAGCAGAAAGACTCTTATGGACACTCTGGCACCTCTGTTTAGATAATAGGTTGCCCATGCATGGAACATTGGATTATAGTTTTGGGTCTTTATTGCCATGTTTAGCATTACTGCAAAATGATTACTTTCACTTTCAAAATATTTAGCTTGATGAGACACCTTCTTTGCTATTTAAAGGAATGTATTATTTTATACCTTCTGCCTCAGACTCCTAAAAGCTGATAAATCCCCAATTTCTAGTTTATTTGCTTGTTATGTTATTTCTGCCCTTAACTAACTATAGAAAATGGTGTTGGAATGTTTATGGCTATCCTTTCTGGTTAATTTTGGCTAGAAGTAGCCAGTGAACAGTGTTTAATTGTATACAGACCGTGGGTTTCGTGTGCATTTAGAGGTGGAGAAGAACAGCAATATATTTAATCAGTGTATGAACCGAGGTGGCACAGTGGTTAGAGTGAAGCACTGCAGGCTACTTCAGCTGACTGCTAGCTGCAGTTTGGAAGTTCAGATCTCACCAGGCTCAAGGCTGAGTTGGTTTTCTGGAATGCTGACATGAGTCATCCTTCCATCCTTCCGAGGTCGGTAAAATGAGGACCCAGATTGTTGGGGACAATATGCTGACTCTGTAAATTGCTTAGAGAGGGCTGTAAAAGCACTACGAAGCAGTATATAAGTTTAAGTGCTATTGCTATTGCTAATCAAGCAAAAAAAAAAGTTTCATTCAGTTGTATTCAAATTGTAACTTTTAAAACAATTGTAATACGACTTTTGTTTTAAAATATTTTAAAACGCAATACTTATAACTATAACAAAGCTTTTTCAATCTGATTTTTAAAAATTCCACAAATCTATTTAAATATTGAAAACCTATGCCATTGAAGGGAAACTTTTAATATCCTAATTGTCGGGCAATAAGTTGCTGTACAAATGAGTCCTATTACAGTTCTTCAAACTAGTGTTCTGAGCTTTAACCAAGGAAAGTTGGATACATCGTATAATAATAAATCAATAAAATATTGATTTTATATCTATATATCTATATCTATCTATCTATCTATCTATCTATCTATCTATCTATCTATCTATATATCTCTATCTATCTATCTATCTATCTATCTATCTATCTATCTATCTATCTATCTATCTATCTATCTTTACTGCCCTTCTCCCGAAGGACTCAGGGTGGTGTACAGCCAATAAATAAGTACAGAAAATATAAAATATTTATATATAATAAATAAGATTTTTGTCCGTGTCTTTCATGCAACAGTTTTATAGGTGTGCTTTTGAGCACTGTAAATAAATAGGTGCATTTCTGATTCATAAGTACCAGCATGGCCAGTTTTCATGCTGAAGTAACATAAGGTTGGAACAAATATATTATGCAAGTGTAAAATCTACATGAAGGAAACTTCCTCATTTGCTTATGAGATTACATCTAGAATGTGATGTTTTATTTATGAGGAATAAAGAAAATAATATGTTCTTGAATTTAAGAGTACTCCTTCATTTTGACCTTTTTACTGTTGTAATCTTGAACAAAGTCTGTACATATTTATAAACATTAAGACAGCACCAAAAATAAACTTGTCTCAGATTGAAATTTTCTTAATGTAAGGTGACCTTAGTTACAGGATTAGGAAGCTCAATCACTCTACATGTTCCTTTCTTTTAGGTATTGTCAAATATGTAGCCCAGGGTGTTGAGCTTTCTGTGAAGTAGCCCCACTTGTTTGGAGCAGTTTACTAACTCCACCCTATTGTATTTTAGGAGAGCTGTTAAAACTTGTTTTTTAAAGAAGCACTGGGTGGGGATCTTGTATAAGTTCTACTTGGTTGTTTCTTGTTTGCAGTGACATTAATTTCTTCTTAATAACTTATTTTGTACTGTAGTTTATTAATTTATGCAGTTTAGGACAGTAGGTGTTGGTGGTTAAGGCACTGAATTAGAAACCTGGAGCCTGGGACTTCTAGGCTTCTCTCAGGTATGAAAGTGGGCTGGGTGACTTTGGGTCAGTTATTCTCTTTCAGCTCATCCCAGCTCACAGGGTGTTGTTATGAAGGAAAATAGGAGGCAAGTATATTCCCTTGAATTGATCAAACTATATATTTTTAAAAAGGTGGGAGCATCGTTGTTGTTGTTATTAAATTCTGTTCATATAAGAAGAGAATGTAAGCCACTCACCCCATAGTATGTGAGTTCTACTTTACTTTACTTTATTTCAGATTTCTATACCGCACTTCTCCAATAGGACTCAGGGCGGTGAACAGCAAACTAAGAAACATAAAATACAAAATTTAAAAACAATTTAAAAATATTAAATAATTTGGCCATGGATTTTAAAACATCCCGGATAAAAATCCCAATTTAAAATCAATAAATCAATAAAAAAGGGGATTAGGCCAGCCCAGCCTGATGAAACAAGTGGATCTTCAAAGCCCGGCGGAATGTCCGGAGGTCCAGGATCCTGTGTATCTCCGGGGGCAGGTCGTTCCAGAGGGTCGGTGCTGCCACAAAGAAGGCTCTCACCCTGGGTGTCGCCAGCCAACATTGTCTAGCCCAAGGAGGAGGTCCTCTCTGTGGGAGCGTACTGGCCGGTGGGAGGCTATCGGTGGCAGAAGGCGGTCCCGTAAATACCCAGGTCCTAAGCCATGGAGCACTTTAAAGGTGGAAACCAACACCTTGAAGCGCACCTGGAAGACCATTGGGAGCCAGTGCAGCTCGCACAAGAGAGGGGTCACATGGGAGCACCCCGTTGCTCCCATAATCCCCCGCGCGGCCGCATTCTGGACCAACTAGAGCCTCCAGATGCACCTCAAGGGGAGCCCCATGTAGAAAGCATTGCAATAATCCAGACGGGAAGTGACGAGTGCCTGAGTGATCGTGCGTAAGGAGTCCTGATCCAGAAAGGGACGCAACTGGCATATCAGGCGAACCTGATAGAAGGCCCCCCTGGCCACGGCTATCATATGCTCTTCTAAAGACAGCCGTGCATCCAGGAGGACGCCCAAGTTGCGAGCCCTCTCCGTGGGGGCCAATGACTCGCCCCCAATAGCCAGCGATGGCACCAGCTGGCTATATCGGGACGCCGGAAGCCATAGCCACTCGGTCTTGGAAGGGTTGAGTCGAAGCCTGTTCCTCCCCATCCAGGCCTGCACGGCTTCCAGACACCGGGACATCACTTCAAGGGCATCGTTGGGGTGGCCCGGGGTACCGATGTACAGCTGAGTGTCATCAGCGTACTGATGGAACTCTACCCCAAAACCATGGATGATCTTACCCAGCGGCTTCACATAAATGTTGAACAGAAGGGACGAGAGGACCGACCCCTGTGGCACCCCACAAGTAAGGCGCCTCGTGGTTGACCTCGGCCTCCCTGCCAACACAGACTGCGACCAGTCAGAGACATAGGAGGAGAACCACCGTAAAATGGTGCCCCCCACCCCTAACCCCTCCAACCGGTGCAGCATGATACCATGGTCGATGGTATCAAAAGCCGCTGAGAAATCTAATAGGACCAGGATAGAGGAACAACCCCTACCCCGAGTCCTCCAGAGATCATCCACCAATGCCATTTCCGTGCTGTGCCCCGGGCCAGGAGCCGGACTGGAGTGGATCTAGATAGACAGCTTCATCCAGGTACTGAGGAAGCTGTCATGCCACCACACTCTCAACAACCTTCACCAGAAACCGAAGGTTGGAGACTGGACGATAGTTAGCCAAAACAGCCGGATCCAGAGAGGGCCTCTTGAGGAGCGGCCTCACCACCGCCTCTTTCAAGGCCGGCAAGAACCCCTCACTCAAAGAGGCGTTAACAACTCCCCAGAGCCAGCCTCGTGTAACCTCTCAGGAGGTCAGTACCAACCAGGAGGGACATGGGTCCAATAAACGTGGTCGCATTCAGCCGCCCCAGAATCCTGTCCATGTCCTCAGGAGTCACAGGATAGAACTCATCCCAGATAACACTCTCAAGACCTGCCTCCGTCATCCCGTCTGAACTAACCCAGTCAGAGGCCAAACCTTCCCGAATTGGATCGATTTTATCAGGCTGATGAAATGCGCAGAAACCTGGTGGGCACATTTCGATGAGGGGAACCCCCCCTCTTGGCCCAGCCAGGTCTCCGTAATACCCGCCAGGTCCATGCCCCCCTCCTGAACAAGATCGTAAATGAGGGGGGCTTTATTTACCATGGACTTGGCGTTGCACAGCATCAGCTGGAAACCCAGGCCCTGAGGCTCTAAGCCACCTGGGGAACAAGTAGAGCATAGGGGGCCAGAGTGCGCCACCACTCGAAGACAGCGAGTGCGCCCTCCCACAACATGATATGGCCCCCAGCTGCCGCCATATTTGCCCCTCCCACCCACAGTACCAATGGAGCCGCCCGCACTAGCCCCCGCCAGGGCCCCTGACCCCGCACCCCCCCGGACGTCAACCCCTGCCGGAATAGGCCATACCCCTTGTGGGTCACCCCCCAAACCCACATCCCTCCCCCTCCCCAATTCCCCTATAAACTGAATTAAAAAAGAATACAAAGAATTTTTAAAAACCCCAA
>JANHZT010003346.1:49474-62102 GCA_032468215.1 Stegonotus admiraltiensis | reverse complement strand
CCCTGAGTCCTTTGGGAGAAGGGCGGTATATAAATTAATTAATTAATTAATTAATTAATTAATTAATTAATTAATTAAATGATCACCCACCACAATGGTCTTTCTATAATTTGAAAAAACTATGCAAATACATTCTATGCAATAAAGAGATACCAGATCTCATTATAAGGACAATTTAAATATTGCTCTATTAATAAACTAAGATGTTGTACAGATTAGATTTGCAAATAAATGAAGTATTTGTTGGAAGCATGATTTAAGTTTAGGATCCCCTAAGCTACTTTTGTGAGGATAGTGCACCTTAAAAGGCAGGGTGAAAGGCTTTTTAAAATTCTTTTAAATCCATGCCTTTTCTGTTTATATTGTGTAATACTCTCAGTTTTGAATTAACTCACCATGTTTTTGTTTTTGTGCAGGAGATGATACCACCTGGTTCTCATACTGGCTTTTCTGGGTTGCATTTACCTTTTGTTGGCTTTACCTACACAACAGAAAGGTAGGTTGACAAAAAAGAATTGCAGTTTAGAAAGCTCACATGAAGGGCCTCCAGCTCTAGGAGTAGTCTTTGCTTCTTTTTTATGATTAATTTATATAACACTGTCAGGTACAAATGCTTTACAGGAAAGAAAAAGAGATATTTTTCTATAATGGCAGTGTTGCAGAATAAACACGAGATAGTATATTTATATACATATGCATTATTTAAGCTTGGAATTCATACGATCCAAGCCCGTATAGCACATCAGCTGATTTCTAAAATTATAGAATATAATGAAATGGTTATTCTACTGTATAACAGCATGTTAGATCGGTAAAACGACAATGCTTTACCAGAAACCCACCTCCCTCTTTTCTTTTTTGCCCACATCAGTTCTACTGCTGTTTATTCTAATTCTTTAATATAATATCTCTATATATTAATGGAACAAAAAAACTAAATAATAGGTTTTGATTTATTTTATCTATTTATTAAATTTTATGCTGCTCATCTTGCTATAAAGCAATTCAGGTATAAATGCTTGATGGATCATATCAGATACGTATTCCAAAGTGACCCTTTAATGGCTCCTAATTACAAAAAAATAAATTTTCAATAAGCTCCAGCCTCACTGCATGGTGTATGAATTATGCGTATAATAGATAAAACTACTACTATTATTTCTATTATCTAGATTTCTGAGTTATGCTAAAATTCTTTACTGTTCTTGAGAGGCTTTTTTTACACAATAAGTTGTTATGTGTCGGGGTGTTCTTTTCTTTGTACCTCATGTAGCTAGTGTAGTGTATCTAGTGTGTCCACATCAAATGTTGTCCTCAAACAGTTAAGGGTAACGATTATCACAAAGCTACTCAATGAGCTTCATAGACAGGTATCCTACAGGAAGGATGATAGATTAGCTATCCGCAAGCTTAGTTACTTACAGATTTTTTTTTAGCTTACGCTAGTCTTGATTGATTGCTATATTAAAGGAAAAACTTTTTGTCTGGCAGGCGAAAAGAAATATAATCTGGTGAAAATCATTTTCTAGCTCCTGTCATAAATGTATATAATGTTAGCAAACTGAACTTGAATCAGATCCACTGGCCTGACAGAATCCAGTGTTTCATGTTCCATTGTTCAAAGATGCTCCAAGTTTTCCTGAGTGTTAAACTTGAGATTATTATGAAAAAAAAAGTACTATACATGGAAAGGCAATCTTCTTATGTACTTCCTTTACCTGTCTTAAAAAGTGAAATAGGAAGGAGCACTTGGGAGCAGTTGTATCAATCTTCTGCTTTAAATCCCATTGGTGTAGAAGTTATTACTGCTACTTCCTTGCAAGTAAGCTTTCCTTTGTGGGGTTGGAGTGAGAAAAAACATATTGCTGTTTACTTATCAGCTCACTCAGTAGGTAAACATTTATATGACTTATATAACTTAAGATTGTATTAACTTTTCTGATTCTATTGAATTTTCAACAGGAAGGTTGCTGTTTATTTTTTTTTTTGATTTTTATGGTTGATTAAATATGCTAATTAATGTGTGCATTGATTATTTTGGGTCTCAGCTGCTTTTCTGATAGAGGTTCACTTAGAAGTGTAATGCAGTCCAGTAGCATAACCAAAGATGAGGATGTTCAACGTGACCTGGAGAATAGCTTGCAAATAGAGGCATATGAGAGGAGAATACGAAGACTGGAACAGGAGAAGCTGGAACTGAGTAGGAAGTTGCAAGGTATACCTTCTCATTGGCTTTCTTATAGTCCATCTGGTGGAATAATATAATGTTATCATTCCTAACCATTATGTTTTTCATTCAATTTAAGAGTCTACCCAAGCTCTTCAGTCCCTTCACGGTTCTACTCGCTTAACAATGAATACAAATAGGGATAAAGAAATAAAAAAGCTAAATGAAGAAGTTGAGCGCTTGAAAAATAAAATAGCAGGTAAGTTTTGGAATACATTACTAAATCCAGTAATAAAGCCTTAATTTGTGCTATGCACTTTAAAAAAGCTTTGCTTCAGTCATTTTTCTGGGGGCTCTTTTGTATGGCTATCCAGTTGGTTCATATTGTGAATTTGTAAAAACTTTAATTAAAACTTGGCTTGCTTACATTAATGGTGCTGAGAACTGTCAATCTTAGCTCAGATTATTTAAATAAACTCCACCTTCACATTTATTACTGCTTGTCAATTACGTATCTGCATTGTTTGTCTAAACTTCCTTATGTGAGCTACATAGGAGGAGGAGAGCTTATGGTTTTTAATACAATGTGTTAATGAGTCTACTATCAGACATCTCCTAGTTATTTGTTTGTGAATTTTTATTATATGTAAAACTAAAGCTTGCCTCTTATGCATCTTGGCTGAGGGGGAAAATGAACAAGGTCCATATCATATCTCAAAGATGTTTTTTTGCTTGAAGACGTTTTGAAGAAGCTTCTTGGATGAGAAGTGAAATGATTTCAAGCAAAAACAAAGGAAGTCCAGTTGTACCTTTGGGACAACCATGACCTGGATGACTGAGAAACTGTATAGATGTCATCCATATTATATATTAAAACAATACATTTTATGTAATCTTTATATGTGACATATTTAGGCACGATCTGTGATTGTTCTGAGATTATAGATGGGTTGCAGGTGAAGCAATTTACAGAAATCAGTCCTTAAAGAAATCAGGTGTGTCCAACCCATGGTCTGGGGGCCGCATGCAGCCCTGGACAACTAGTAATGTGGCCCCATAAGATCCTCCAAAATAAAGGAAATTTGTTAGTTGCTTGCAGTTGCAGCATAAATGCCTACTTTTTCAAATGTTTCCTATGGAGAACCAGTTTGATGTAGTGGTTAAGGTGTTGGCCTAGACAGCCAGAGAACGTGACCTCCCTTGAGCATGAAACCCAGCTAGTGATTTTGGGCCACTAACTTTCTCTCAGCCCAATACCTCAAAAGGTTGTGGGAAAAAGAGAAAGCAGAAATATTAGGCATATTTTCTGCCTTGAATTGACCATTATACTGTATATAAAAACAAGTGGGATAACAACAACAATTAATTCCCTTTTAGTTTATATTCTAGAACTTCTAGAGGTTTTTTTAAAAATAAAGAACAATTCTACAACATGCATAACATATAGACACTTGCATGCATTTGTGTGTTCATTTGTGTATATTGGACTTTTTCGTTCTGTTCAAGCTATTTACCATATTATAAACCCGAGAACCGTAATATGACATCTGGGGATACCAGTTCATCTACAAACCCTTTTTGTTTGCCCTGCCAGATTCCTTGGCCTGCCTAATTTTTTTCCCAGATAAAAAAGAAAAGAAAAAACCCATCCTGGAATGCTGTAAACATCGTGTCAACCTTAAATATTATCTTCAATTGCTACTGCAGATTAAATATAAGCCCACATTAAAATAAAAGTGAGATGTAACTTATGTCCAATAATTCGTTAGAAGTAGCAGTAAGAAGAATTGTTTACAATGATAAAGTAGAAGGGATGCCAGGGAGCGTTTTGATAAATCCATGCTTTGTAATTGGCTGTTTTTTCCTCCACCCAACAGTAGCCATATTTACAAAAGTTCCCACAACATATTTTTAAAATCCCTAAAGTATTGGTTGTTCAGAAAGATTACCCCCCTCCCCCACCAGTTTTCCATGGTGGAATTATGACAGAAAGCCAAAGGGAAGATTTTATGTTTTATTTTCCCTCCCCTTCTTTCGTATTTTTATCTTTAAAGGTTTCCAGTTCTTGTTAGCTTAAAAGCTTGAATAATAAAGAAACTTTTGATTAAATCTCTGATGGCAGGAAGATTAATTTAAGATAGAGATGACTGAGGGGTGGGGGCCTTTATTGCTTAATTGAATTTCCTGTTTCTTCCTGTAATGTCTGTACCATGCATTAGCCTGTGATTGTTTCCTTCCTCTTCCTTGTGGAAAATATTCCATGAGAATTCTCATTAGTTCAGTGAGAATTCAAAGAGTGATAAAATATGATTTTGCTGGTGTATATTGTAACAGGGAAGAATTGTGATCCAATTTAAATTGTTCATCTTGACAAGAGAGAAATGTAGAATTGTTTCTCTATGCCCTCTGAAAAGAAACTTCCCTGTTCATAGATTCAAATAGGTTAGAACAGCAGCTTGAAGATGCAGTAACCTTGCGACAGGAGCATGAAGATTCCACCCACAAGTTAAAAGGCCTTGAAAAGCAATGCAGGATACTAAGACAGGAGAAGGAAGATCTTCATAAGGTATTGATTGTAGAAAATGCTTCATTGAAGTGAGATATATGTTGCCTAGGAAATAGAGGTATAAAACAGCTGGTTTGGCCAGCTGGGCAACATAGTTTAAGAATGGTTATTAGTAAAATATGTTGCTTGTCATATACATATCACATACTTTTTCTCTAGAGCATAGGAATAATATATTTCAGCATAACAGGAATTCTATAATATAGACATGCCAGTATTTTTTAAGGATTACATAAGTCAGCAATCTTCATGGCTGAGTAGACAATAATCAGGATCTAGGCTTTACTAATCCAGAATTCTTTAGCTGCTCAGTTAGATTTACTTAATAATACCCCAACTATTGGAGTGAGATGCAAGGTTTATTTAAAAGTGTTTTTTCTAAACAAACCAAAAAAAGAAGAAATTTGTCACTAAAATCGTGCAATTGCTAACAAGACATTTCATGCTGTAATGTCATAGCCATAAATCTAGTTTCTTACCCATGAACAACAGATGCCACATTTCATTAACTTTCTCTTACTTCTTCTGCTGCTTTCCTCCATATATCAGAGTCAATTGTAGATTAATCTGAATTATATCCTGTATATATTTTTGCATAAGGAAAACCTATACTACATAATTAATATAGTGGTGTACAAAATGTTTTGAATTTAAAATTCTGACCTAATCATAACTCTTGACACTTCAAATTCAGAACATTTTTGCTAATACCACAACAGTGTCTAAATGCTTTTTGTGAGGTAAAACGTCCTGTTTCAACTTTGAAATGGGATGTTTGAGTTTCAGAATGGGATGTTTTGGGCTCAAAATATTTGGCATACCGCTAATTGTAGTATTTGGGTGGGATACCATTTGAGAATACCAGGGCTATAGGCTGGACATGGAAGTCAAAAAACATCATAGATGAAGAAAGTTGGCAAACCACTTCCTTAACCAAGCTAAAAAACCTGCACAGATGTAATCACGGAATCCCACTTGTTACTCAGAGTTACAAAAGATTGCCAATCCTTGGGTTAGAGGAAGGCCAAAAGTCTAACTGAAAAGCCATGTACACAACTATCTTAAGGTATTCCCTGTCTTTAATCCCAGTGAGAAACTGCTATTCCTGTGTAATCTCTAAAGAATAGATGATCACCAAGAGTAAAGATTTTACTTATTTCTTATCCCATGGCTCCTTTTGCCAGGAATTGCAGCAGAACCTTTCAAATTATATATATTTTTTCTGCTTCTGGGAAGGAAAGGATCTGCAAAATGCATGTGGAGAGCAAAAGCAGCAACCATAATAGAAGAGTAAAAAAAATCTATATTATTTTTCTTTGAAGATGGAGGAGAAAAGAAGAGAGAAGGAAATAGAACAATGGAAGATGTGAGAATGGAGGAAAGATAAGGAAGAGAGAAAGAATTAATCAGATGATGCTAGATACAGTATATAAAT
The DNA here is from genome assembly GCA_032468215.1 of Stegonotus admiraltiensis. NCBI lineage: Eukaryota > Metazoa > Chordata > Lepidosauria > Squamata > Colubridae > Stegonotus > Stegonotus admiraltiensis. The sequence continues at coordinate 55,934 of JANHZT010003346.1, read as the reverse complement.
GAGATGAGTAAAAGATAGGAGAAAAAATGAAAATAGAGTAAAGTAAGAAAAGAAGAGGAAAAATATAGAGAAATTAAAAATAAATATATAGTGTATTGTGTATATCAAGCTGGTGATATAAGAAAAGCCAATATTAATATATTGAAATACTCTTAATACACTGAGGATAGGAGGGAGACGCAAAGTCATTCCCCCCAAGTTGCCAGGATATAATTGTAGCATGCTTCTGTACTATTCGACATTAAGTACTATTCGACATTAACCAAATGTATCTTATAACTCAGTATAGCTTGTAAATTGATTTGGGCCTTTCCTTTCACTAGCAACTCCTTGAGGCATCAGAAAGATTAAAGATACAGTCAAAAGAATTAAAGGATGCTCATCAACAAAGAAAGCTAGCAATGCAAGAGTTCTCAGAACTGAATGAGAGGATGGCAGACTTGCGTTCTTACAAGCAGAAACTGTCTCGACAACTCCGTGACAAAGAGGAAGAAGTGGAAGTGATCATGCAGAAAACAGACTCTATGAGACAAGAAATGCGTAAATTGGAAAAAGCAAGGAAAGAGGTAGCTCATCAGGGTGTTTGAGGATCATGGATTTTAACTGATACTGATAAAGTTAGTGTGATACAGTAAAGTTAGTGTGATTTGGTTTGCGGATTTACCCAACTGTTTAATGTGTGTGTATGTGTGTGTGTGTGTGAAATTCTTAACAACACTTCTAGTTTGGAAGGTAATATAGAAAAAGAAAATGTGAAGTATTTATTGAATGGATACAGTCTATTATAATGTCTACATTTATAGCAGTTTCCTGGATTACAGTTTTATTTACTGCACCTCACATCTCTATAATAAGGCATTTTTGTTGTTAGAATTTTTATATAATCATGACAATACCGTATTTTTCCATTCTTTATACTGATATTTTCTACATATCAAATAGTTTATTTTTAAAACATAATAGAATCTGCCCCTTATTTGGAATGTTTGCTGTAAAAATAATCTAATCTAGATTCAGTGAAATCATTAAGATATGGTAGAAACCACTGCAATGAAAATAAAATAAAGTACGAGAAAACGGGTTTTTTTAAGTTTAAGAAATAAACTATGAGTATATCTCAGTGTATCCTAAAATGACCTGTTTTTACACTCTATTTTCCTTTTCCTGTAAATCTTGCTGTTTTTAAAATGGGCTTTAGCTTATTTTTTAGTACTTCAAGGATTTTGTACAACAGCTAGTTCCTCTTGATGTTGTAGAATTAATAATGGCTAAGCTCGAGTTGTTTCTATAATTAGGCTTATTTTTCTTTTTATAGCTAGAAGCACAACTTGATGATGCACTAGCAGAAGTATCAAAAGAGCGGAAACTTAGAGAATGTAGTGAAAAAGCAGCTAAACAGCTGGAAAATGAACTGGAAACACTAAAGGTGACAATATGTTATGAATGATTAAACCATCTTGAGGCTTACTTGAGAACCAGAAGTGTGTGTGTGTTTAATGTACTCCATTTTACAGTTGCAAACTATCCATGTTCTAGAATTTAGCTTTTCAGGAAGCTCAATACAATTACTATTAATTTTATATTCATATTGAAACATCTAAAACCAAATTGGCATAATATGCATTTTGTCTATAGTCCATTGCAGATATTAGATATCCCCTAAAAATATTGGGCTAGGTGGTATGCTCCAAGTCTCACGGTAGAAATTGTTTTTATGGTTACTTGACAAGTTACCTACATTTTATTTATTGTTGTAAAGTTAACAACAGCAACATTTAAAATTGGTCCACACAGCCTTGTGGCCCAGACACAGCCTGGTTTTCAAGTATTTCAAAAGGTTGTTGGGACTGTCCAGATATTTCAAAAAATGCTCTTCCATAGAGGGTAGATATTTTCTGACAGTGAGGAATCAGTGGAACGACTTGCCTCCAGAACTTGTAGATACTCCATCACTGGAGGGCTTCAAGAGGAGACAGGATAGCCATTTGTCCAGAATGGTATAGGATGTCCTGCCATGAACAGGGGTTTGGATTAGAAGGCTTCCAACCCTATTGTTCTATGTTCTATATTCTGTGGTGACAGAGAAAATAAAATGAGGCTGCTTGATAGACGGAACCCAGAGCACACCAACCCTATTAGATCGTAATACGGGCAATTGGAGACAGGTGGTCTAAAGAATAGTTCTGTCTCATGATAGGTTTTATAGATGATCACCAGCATTTTAAAAATATCCAGAAGTACACAGGTGATGGCTGATCCACATATGAACCTTCTCATGGCAGTGTATTTAGGAATATCTGTAGCTTCTAAGTAGTTTTCAAGAACATGGCCATATGAAGGGCATTGCAGAAATCCAGAGAAGAGGTGACCATAATTTGAGCAACTGTGAGTAAGGCCTCTTGATTCTTGAATGGATATAACTGGCGCGCAAGATGGATTTATGCAGATGACCTCCTAACCCAACTAGCTACTATGTGCTCTTTGAGCAGAAGTCAAGAGGCGAGGAGGAGCTCAGATTGTTCATTGGTTCTATTTAGGGCAGTGTAACATTGGAAGGAAGATTTCCACATCCAGGTAGCCTGAAATCCATAGCCATGTAACTAGCTAGTTCCTCCCCATCAAGCCACTAGACACTGAGAATCTTTATAGTATTTCTTGGATGGCCTAGAGTTGAAATGTATAGCAAGGTGTCATCAATGTACTGATGATACAGAAACTCATACCAACATTAACCTCACACAGCATATTTGTGTAGATGTTCAATAGGTGTGAGGAGAGAATCAAGTCTTGGTACAACCAATAAACGATGGCCTCGGGCTAGATTTCTCCCATCAACGTCAACTGGAACCAAATCTGGAACAAGAAAGAGAACTATCACAATAACCTCTTCTCCACTCCCAACCAACTGTGCAAGTACAGAAGGATCTCATGAGAGATGATATTAAAGTCCATTCTCTCCTAATTATTGTTGATTCAATACTGTACCCAGGCCTGGAATTTGATTGGAAGGGGTCCAAATAATCCACTTTCCTCTGAAGCTGCAAGCCAATCACTTTTTCTTCCCCAAACAGGGGAGGGTAGAGATAGGTGAGAATTATGCAGCAATGTTGAATCCAGGAGTGATTTCTTGAAATGGAGACAGATGGATTACTGCCTCAAGTTCAAGTAGAAACTCCTTTTGCACTCAAAGATGAATATAGCATCATTTGGACCTAATCATGCATTGGAGGACATGGATCTACATAGATGGCCATGGTTATGGCCCCAACGACACAATATGTCAAAAGTTGCCGTGTAGTTTATGGGATTTCCTTCAAATTTATTTATTTATTTATTTATTGGAATTTGTCAAACAAAAATGAGAACAAGAATAAGAGAATAAAAATACAATGACAGGGACAATAGGCACGTTAGTGCACTTATGCACGCCTCCTCTACTGACCACTTAAGTATGAAGTAAGGTCCACGGAAGTCAATTTGTGAGTGAAACTATGAAAATTTGTATCTAAGACAACATAAATGACATGATAAACTGCATAGATGCTGCTATAGGAAAAATAATAAGGCACTTATGTTCAGCTGATAAGATGACTAGGCTAAAATATCTTTCCATGAGATGCTAATAATCCACACAGCACTGGAAAGGCTAGAAGTCTGTTTCCTGTTATAAAACCTATGTCATTCTATTCTCCTCTATGTTTTCTCCAGTGGTGGGATTCAGCCAGTTCGCACCACTTCGGGAGAACCGGTTGTTAACTTTCTGAGCAGTTTGGTGAATTGGTTGTTGGAAGAAATCATTAGGGCAGAGAACCGGTTGTTAAATTATTTGAATCCCACCACTGGTTTTCTCATAGAGTTTTCTCACCTTGGAAAAAGTAAACAGCAGGTCTTTTTACAGAATATCTACCATTCGTATGGCTTAGAACTCTGGGAATTCCAATTTCTTGTTGCTTCCAAGAGCTAACGGATATGTTTGAAGCATCCCGATTTGTCTCTTGGTTCAATCAAATATTTACTTTTGATATTAGAGAGATAAACTTTTACATCCTTCCCTTTTTAAAAGCAATTTTTGATCTTTTGCAGGTAAAGCAGGGAGGACGCGGTGCAGGAATGGCCATGCAGGAGCATCAGCAGGAGCTAGCTAAAGCGAACTCAGAGCTTCAGAATAAACTTTCATTTTATGAAGAAGAGTTGGTCAGGCGAGAAGCTTCCCATGTCTTGGAAGTAAAAAATGTGAAAAAGGAGGCACATGATTTAGAAAGCCATCAGCTTGCACTTCAAAAAGAAATCATGGTATTAAGAGATAAACTGGATAAGGCAAAAAGAGAGAAGTAAGTACTGTGTACAGTTGTGTTTTGAAAGCTTTTTTTTTTAAATTGTTCAAAAAGTATCTGAAATCCAAAAGTAAAGTAGAAAAAAGGTGTTGGCAATCTTTGGAATGGCATTTATGAGATCTTATTTCAATTCTAGGCACAGTGAGATGGAAGAAGCTGTGGGAACTCTAAAAGACAAATATGAACGAGAGAGAACAATGTTGTTTGAAGATAACAAGAAATTAACGACTGAAAATGAAAAGGTAATTCAGATTAAGCAGAAATATTTTATTAATCTTAAATAGTATGTAAATTCAGATTTTTTTCAATTCTTCTCCCCAAAAAATCAGGAAATGGTAAAAATATTTCTGAACACTGTGTGTGTGTCTGTGTGTGTGTGTGTGTGAGTGAGTGTGTGAATATCCCTATACCAAGTATGTAAAAGTAAAGGAATCCCTGCAGATTTTACTCCATTAGTCATTGCTAACTATAGGGGGAGGTGCTCATCGCTGTTTCAAGGCCATTGAGCCAGCATTGTCTGAAATTTCCATATACCAAGTAGAACTTTGATGAATTATTTTGCTTTTTTAAAGAAAAAAAAATCACATGTATGCACTTTGTCTGGTATAGGGCTTTCATTGTTTAGTACCCAATCTGGCATGTTACAAGCAGCTTGCGCTTAGCTTGAATGGATGGGCTGTAAATTACATTAAATTACACTTATGAAAACTACTAATTAATACATTCTGTTGTCACAGCTTTGTTCCTTTGTCGATAAATTGACATCACAAAACAGACAGTTAGAGGATGAGCTTCAGGATTTGGCAGGAAAGAAAGAATCTGTGGCCCATTGGGAAGCTCAGATTGCAGAAATCATTCAGTGGTATGTACCCTTTGGGGATCCAGGAAAAAACCCACCAACACTTGGAGCCTTCTCAACAGAAGTAAAATTTGAAGATAATTGAAATGTATCATTTTGTGAATGTGATCAACTTCATAAATTACACATAATAGCAAATGTTTAATAGGTTAGAATATTGTCTTCTCTTTTTTCTCTCACTGTTACAAGCAATTTATCAATTCCATATTGACAAATTTCTCTACAATGAGAGCAACTAAATATTAGTTTTAATTATTGCCTAAATACCAACAGAAAAGTTTTCACAATGGCTCTCCTTCATTTTGCTATTTCAATATTTTTATACTAAAAAATCTGAGTGCTCTGGTAGCAGATAAGTAAGATGAAACAGTGTTGAACCTTTAAATATTTTCTTAAATTACATGATGATGTAACCAAAATAGTAAATGAATTTGTTTTCCCTTTGCAACAGAGCTTCATTATTCCCCCCACTATAATATTCTTCATAAATTTAATAGTCAGCCTGAATGGAAAAAATATTACATTTTTCAGTGACCCCAATGCAGAGGATTTGTCTAAAGGCAGTAAAATCTTATTATATTTCTTCTCTTTAATATTTTCATAAATAACTCAAAGCAGCAAATATACCTAATACTCCTATCTCCCCCGCCCCATTTTGTGTAGAGTTAAAAATAAAACTCTGCCTTTAATGTTAAAGTTAATATTTTTAAAAGCAAATATGAAATTTCAGAAACGTCAACAGAAATTTCCAACTATTTATTCGTAAATTTGTTAAGACAGAGTCTTTCCCAAGTATTTTCACCAGCTAGATTGTACTGAAATAAGCTACTGACAGACTTCTATTTCTTTGTTGTATATGACTATAGTTCCTTCCATTACTGTCTCAGTCTTCCCAGCCCACAAACTCTCATATTATTGACTTGGAGGATAGGAGGAAAAGGCCGAGAATTTAAACTCTTGGGGAGAAACATAAATATAGGGTTCCATTTCTCTGTGTAGCAGAAGGCAATTCCTGTGGGTCTTCATTGTTGTCTGCAGTAAAGTGGCTAATCTGTGTTGTGTCTGCCTGCTAAAGCAAGTTTATGAATATGGGTCAACTGTTAGATGTGACATTATTATTATTATTTACTTTATTCATTAAACATGAAACTCTGTCAACTGAATATTGAAACATGCATCAGAAATACGAGTGACTGGTGCTAATGGTTGATATGGGTTGCTGCCAGCATCCTAGGTATCAACCAAGTACCTTCTTAAGATGTACGAT
>JANHZT010003346.1:22098-32329 GCA_032468215.1 Stegonotus admiraltiensis | reverse complement strand
CCCTTTGGAATCAACTTCCCTTGGGGCTCCGGTTGGCCCCTGACCTTCGCACCTTCCACCGTGAATTGAAAACCTGGGTATTTATGTCCCCCAGCCTGGACTGATGGGGTAGCATATTTTAAAATTTTAAAAACTTTTATATTTTATTGATTTTCACAGTTGTTTGGTCGACTGTTGTGAGCCACCCTGAGTCCTTGGAGATAGGGCGGCATACAAATTTTATAAACAAATAAATAAATAAAACATGTACATTGTAATTATAATTCTATTATATATCAGTGTGTGTAATACTATTTTTCCAATTAGTACTCATCTCCTCCCCCCCCCATTTGTTGAGGTTCTTCAGCATTCACAGCTTTGTCTTTAAACAATACCATTCTCTCCTTATGATTCTTTGTCACTTCTTCATAAATACATTGAAACGTCATCAACAATATTTCTTCATACAATGTATCTGTTGTCCCCTGTTGAGTCACTAATAGTTTAATATATTAAAAATTACTCAATATTCCACTATAATTCCAATATCCCAATTATCTAGGAACACCAATCAGGCCAATTATGAATAAGTTTTAATCAGTCTGGGAATTATATCTCCAAGTCCCCTAAATTTATAGTCCTTAAGAACTACAAGTTTCAATATACTTTTTGCACAGTTAATAATAATAATAATAATAATAATAATAATATAATTAAGTATACCTAATCATAGTCTTCCACCTTCTAGCCTTAATATGGTTATAATTTCTTTTATTTGGGTTAAATCTCTAAAGTAAAAGTTGGAAGTTATCTCACCCAGTTTCAATGCTCTGTCCACGAACCGCTCCAGCACATAATATTATTGTCCCAGTTCTTACAGCTTGTGACTTGCCGAAATGGCCATCGTCCCTGCTGCTGTTCAGGAGAGTTTTCTTCAGATCTAACGAGGAAATTGCAGTTTCCTCATGATCAACAAAGCACCTCTCCTTTCTTCACCACTCCTCCAGGGTGGCTTTGAACCCATAGGGTCTCCCGGCAAACAAATACTGGCCGGTTTTCATGGAGCTCGGTGGAGCTCCACTATTTCCAGACCGTTCTGCTGCGATGTCAACTGGTCTCCTAAAATGAAGCAAGAATTTCTGATTAACCACATGAGTAAAGACAATATATGATTGTCTCCACATCACTGTTTGTAGCAATATTTCTGGCATACTCTACAAAAAAGAGTAAAAGAGATTTGCCAGTAAATTTGTATTGGTAATGAATTAAATATAAACTAGAAATGAATTCACTGAAATTAAATCCAAGCACAATGTGGTGCCTTGCATGTTATTTCAACTCCCATTATTCCCAACCAGCTTGCCTAATGCAAAGGATTGTAAGCTATATCATCTAATCAACCTCCCCCAAGAACATATACTTTACAGTCTCTCTTCTGATTCATAGTCTTAGGCCCAAAATCAGGGCTAAGAATGAAGATGATTGTCTATACTTCCAAGTTGGTTGAGGCGGAGAAAACAATGAACAAATCCCTCCTATGTCAATATCTGCAGAGTAGATGGCGTCTAAGAAACCAGAGTGTCATTATCTCTTCTCTCTTTTGCCACTTCATTTATTCATGCTGCCTACGGAAGGCTCAGCCTGAAGCAGGCCATTTTGAAAAACACTTTGTCTGACTAGCATACATTTCCATTTTGCCACCTTGCTTTAATTGAGGCATGTCTCGTGTGGGTGAATTTCATGCAATTATTTTCCTTTTCTGTCTTCTTGTTCTCAAGGTGACAGCTTCTCTCTTAGGCTCTCCTTCAAAGACCTGCTCTCTGCTGATCCTAACAGAAAACGAGAATGAAAAGCGAAAGTGGGTTGGAATTCTAGAGGGACTGCAATCTATTCTGCACAAAAATAAACTCAGAAATCAAGTTATACATATTCCGCAGGAAGCCTATGACAGTACGCTGCCTCTCATTAAAACCAGCCTAGCTGCTACTATTATAGGTATGTTGGAATATAACAAGACACTCTGAATGTGTAACATTACACCTGTAATTGAGACTGATACATTGTCATCTCTAAATATATTGTTTTTTATTTTCATCTCTTGACAGGAAAAATTAGTAGCATGAAATTCAGTGATTGACTGATAAAACGAATTGATGTATGTTTCTCACTACTTGAAGTAGATATCAGCAATGCTTTGATGCATTGACTCAGTTTTGGTCCCATTCCTTATTGTGCTAAAACAAAAATGTTAAGTACATTAACAAACAACGGATGAAAATGTGATTTAAAAAATATTAGAATGTGCAGAAATCGATAGGCTAACACTTATAATTAAGGAAAAGAAAGAAACTGAATAGTTTTTGACTTGGGGCCTATTTTATCAATGGTTAGCTGACAAAAATAGCTAGAAACAGGGAAATATATAGAAGGATCAGTGATATAAGGAAGGTGTGTTAAATTGGTTAAACAAATATTATTGTCATTATTAATATTAATATTGTTATAATCAGTAGTGGAATTCAAGTAATTTAACAACCGGTTCTCTGCCCTAATGATTTCTTCCAACAACCAGTTTGCCAAACTGCTCAGAAAGTTAACAACCGGTTCTCCCGAAGTGTGAACCAGCTGAATTCAACCACTGGTTATAATTAATACTAATGTAATGAATACTGTTGTAAATACTTTGACTATTATTTCCTAAAACGATTTGTACCCAGACAACACACTGTTCAATTGAAATTGAAATTTTTATATGTTATAAAAATTTTTTAAAAAATTAAAAAAAACCCAAATGTTATATTTCCTTCTCATTTGGAGTCATCATTTGTTTGCCTGCCTGCCTGCCTACCTTACTTCCTTCTTATGGACAGTTGCCATCTGCAAGAACCAAAAGGATTATATTAGCACCATATATAATAATTTTAGAGTAGTAAGAGAGCAGAATATTAACAGCAATTTAAAATGAGAAAGCATACTGCTATCCAACTATTTAAAAATATTCCACTTTCTTTAAATCTTCTGGAATAGAACTATTTTTCCTCATTTCGGGAGATGGGATGAGATGGATGGGATTAACCCAGTATTACAGTCTTGGTTATAGAGATCATGAGAGCAACGTTTACTGAAAAATCTGGTCCTTCATCTCTACCAATTTAAGCTCCAAAGTAGAAGAATCTTGGAGTACAGTTTCCTCCAAACCCAGAAGCACTTTATCAGGAGGCAACTGGACTTTCTTGTTTTTCTTTGAAGATGTTTTGCTTCTTATCCAAGAACCTTCTTCCATGAAACATCTTTAAAGAAAAATAAGAAAGTGCAGTTCTCTTGATAAAGCATCTTTGGGATAACCATGACCTGGATGACTGAGAATCTCCATAGACAGTCTCCTCCAAAGTTCTCCTTTAAATAATCTAAGGCCAATACTGTATAGCTTGAATTGCTATACCTACTTTCCTATGAGCAAGCTTTATTAAATTCTGTGGACTTTTCATTTGCTTAGACTTGGATTGAATTACATTATTATTGAGGTCTGTTATTTGATACCACAAAATGCTATCCAGTGCAGTTCTTTTAGCACATGTATATTTCGTCTATCAAATGGACGCTTTCTGTAAAAGAGTAGAAACCAGGGTTAGAATGAATATTTATATTAATAATTATTTTTCTCAACTTGTTACCATTAGATCGAGATAGAATAGCAATTGGTTCAGATGAAGGTCTCTATGTCATAGAGGTCACCCGTGACGGTAAGTAAATTCTTGATTGCATTTAGCAGATATATGCCATGGAATGAGCTCCATCAGTTAATTCTTGATTATTTGCAGTATTTCCTTATATAGAACTTGCTTGTCTGACAAGAGGTGAAAACTCAGAATACCAGCTTATTTAATGAACTATTAAACAGTCATTTTCATGAGACATTTTGGATGACACAGCTCTTACCTTTCACAAAAGGCATTTGTTCATTTGAGAGCAAATGCATATTCATAGAGGTTAATCTGGTTTGTTCACTACTGCTCCCTAATTAGCTGATAAGATACTTTCGTACCTTGCTTGGAAAAAAAGAACCTGGCCACTAAGCTGTATCTCTGGGTGATTTGTCTTTTGACATAATAAAATTCATCACAGAAGTACCCTTTGGGATACTGTGGAAGTTTTAGGTAATCTAGAATGAGCAGCTTTTCAAACACAGTCTTTTATTTTTACACAAATAATCATGCATTCTTCTCTTCCTCTCTTCCCCACCCCCCTTCCTCTTTCCATAAGATCAGTTGCAGGGGGGAAAAGCACACAATTTTGGAGCATGGCCATAAAGTGGCACCAGAACCAATAAATATTAAATAACTTTGCTGAGATAGTTTGGTGATACAGAAAGAATGAATGTGAATTGAATTGCAAACAATTGTATGAAGGGAAAGTGAATGGAATGAAGGAAAAGGAAAAACCAAAGAAATTACAGTAACAGAAAATTGATCAGATCCGCATAAAGAGGTTACAAATTTAAAAATCAGGAATGTAATGTTATGATGAAAGCAAGGATGGGAGCAACTTTAAGAAACTTAAAGAAGCAAAATACATGGACATACAGTCCATACATGGACTTCAAGTACTATGCTGGCTGGGAAATTCTAGAACCTGATATGTGATATATGATATGATTGATATGATATATGATAAATGTATATATAAATATATATGATATATATGATACACACACACACACACACACACGTGTGTGTGTGTGTGTGTGTATGTGTGTGTGTGTATGTGTGTGTGTATGTATCTATCTATCTATCTATCTATCTATCTATCTATCTATCTATCTATCCCCATCCTACTCTTTTTCTTATTTCATGTTGGTATTTATTATTCCTCTTCTTCACTTGCATAATGTTTAGCTTATCCTGAATAGGAATAGTTTGATGGTGGGTGGGTGGGTTGGTGTACACATGTGTGTGTACATGTGTGTGTGTACATGTGTATACAATACGTTAGGTTTGGAAATGAACTTGAGGGTGTAGATAGAATAAAATTGAGATGATAAATAGCTTCTCTGCCCCAGAAATTAATTTAGTTATATATTCTATAAACATCAGAACTTTCTGAATGCTTTCCAAAAGCATGTGATTTTTGGCATGTTGGGCTAATCTGGTATGGATTTGATTAGGACTTGTGGGAGCAAAATCAAATCTGTTTTATCTGGAAAGTAGGATAGTATGCACACTAACTAAAGCTAGAAAATGAAAAGTAGGAAAGCTAGCCATTTGAGCATGGGAAGCATTCCCAAACTATAAAAACGGTCTCCATCAAATTGAACTTGGCTCCTGATGACTAGATAGATATGCCAAATGTTTTCCCCCCCACTTGGCAACAGTAAAGAAATAGTTTGTTATTGCCCTTTTCAAATATATATTTTCAACTTCGCAAACTAGCCTAAAGCCATGGGTTTCTGATGTGGTGTCCCATCCAGATCTATTCTTCATTAGCTTCTTTTTTTTTCTTGGCAATCTGGCAAACTAATTAGTACAAAATCATCCAAGACAGAGTACATCTCCATTTCCTGTTATTCTGTCTACTGATCAAAATATTTTGGTAATGTCTTCATGAAACCCATTTTATTAGCATTTGGGTGCTTTCCTCTGTATTAAAAAAGGCAAGAAATAGAAAATTTAAAAAATAATTCATATGTATTCATGCTGTACAGCTATAAATCCTCAAGTAACCCATCCAGACAGATTTACAATAATATTAATTTGCAAGATAGTATGTGAGAGTAAAGAGGAAATATCATTCTTTTTATTCTTTCTAATCCAAAAGAATGTTGGAAAGGAATTATGTCATTTGCTTCATCCTTTTTCTCCTTCCTCCTAGTCACATGAGTGGAGCTAGTATTATTAAGGGGTTAGAAAGAATTCCAGAAGCTGTGTTTTGCATGCTTTCTCTACCTTGTTTGCATTTACATCACTTGCCGAATAGCAAATAGCCTTCAGGGGCTATTCATTTAAAGCAATTTTTCTTGGCTACTCTGGAGGTTTTTTAATGCATGTCCAAGCACTACCACGCAGAAATCCTGCTACTATGTCATCCAGTTCCACAAACCTCAGAAGCTAATGCCTCAGAATAATTACGACTTTTGGAAGGACTTCAAATATTAGCAGTAATGTTTAATACCATGTAACTTGGATGTAATGTATTTGGATAATTGAAATAATTCTATCCATCAACTAAATTTTCCCTTTTTACTCTTCTTTATCGAAAATTCATTTCTGATTTCCAGAGCAATATTTCTGTTCCTATGCTTGTATTTATTATGCTGAACATGGGGAAGAGACTTTTATGATTTGTTAACCAATTTCTAGAAAGGGGCTTTCTTGAGTTTACAGGACAGAAGCAGATATGAGAATCTATTTTTCTTGAGATTTTGATCCATTACATTCTGCAAGCATGCGTGATTTTCATATCGTCAATCTTAAGAGTTATGCATGGTATAGGTTTCATACCTAGGCACATTTTGCACAATGCCAAAAGAAGTAATGGTGTAATTCTTTGAATCACGATTTCTAGAGAATTATTGATAGTTAAATATAAATTATATCATGTTTCTCTTTACCAAAGAAAAGTAGATTATTCAAATAGGCATGCTTTACAGTTTCCATGCTTCTCTATTGTAATATCTTTGTACAGAAGTACCTTTGAAGACAGTTCGGAAGCTTTAGCTAATATACCTGCCAGACTTTTGACAGCATATTTTAAAAAATACTTATCCTAAAATACCTGCAGCAGAAGCCATTTGGTTTCTGAGCCCAATTCAAAGGGTTTTTACCTGATGTTTAAATACCTAACTACCCATGTATAACCCCAGCTATTGGCACTCAGAATCTTCTGATTCTATAGGGAAATTAAGCTTTCCAGTAAAGAGGGCCTTTTCAGTAGAATTACTCACATTCTGGAACCTTCTCCATAACAGAGGAGGAGCAAAAGATAGAAAAATACGTACAATCTTAGCATAGCCTTCTAAATATCTTAAAAGCTAACTTTTTCTGAATGTTTACAATTGCTCCTCTTATTTTTGCTTGTCCATGTGCACTTTAGTTTTGATTTTATTTGTAATGTTTCAAAATTCTGCATGAATAACAATTGTTATCTGTTCCTAGTATATGTTCCTACTCCTCCCCTGGGCAGTGTGAAGGTTTCTATTGATAAAATTGTATAAAATATACAAAAGTATGAAGGCTATTGCTTAATGCATTGTAAGCCACCCTGAGTCTCTGGAGAAGGGCGGCATATAAATAAAAAAAAAAATGATTGGGAAGTGAGAATTTGTGTCATGGATCTTTTTTTCAGGAAACTATCCATAATTGCTTAGATTTTCATTTTCAGGATAAACTCGCAGCTCCACATGTGTTTAAAATGAAACATTTTGCTCCTGCTATGATAAAACTGTTTGGCTTTGATTGATTGACTGTTGTTTTGATGCAATTGTTCAAATTCATAATGAGATTTGTGCTGGTAAAACTATGTCTTTGTTACAGCAAAAGATTACATATTTCTCAAACAATTACATTGTTAACATATCATGGCTCAACACATACATGATCTTATGTGCATCTGTTATTTTCCCTAGTGATTGTTCGAGCTGCTGATTGCAAGAAGGTCTACCAGATAGAGCTTGTTCCCAAAGAGAAAATAATTGTTCTCATTTGCGGTCGGAATCGTCATGTTCACTTGTATCCTTGGTCTTCCCTGGATGGATCAGAAAGCAGCTTTGATGTCAAACTTCCTGAAACAAAAGGCTGCCAGTTCATTACAACTGGAGTGCTGAAGAAGAGTTCCTTACCAAGTTTGTTTGTGGCCGTTAAGCGACAGATTCTCTGCTATGAGATTCACAGAACTAAACCTTTCCATAAAAAGTTCAATGAAATCCAAGCTCCTGGCCATGTACAATGGATGGCGGTATTCAGAGACAGGCTTTGTGTTGGCTACCCATCCGGTTTCTCTTTATTGAACATCCAAGGAGATGGACAGTCTGTAAGCCTGATAAATCCCACTGATTCTTCACTCGCATTCCTCTCGCAACAGTCCTTTGATACCCTTTGTGCTGTGGAGCTCAGCAATGAGGAATACCTACTTTGCTTCAGCCTGTTGGGAGTATACGTTGATGCACAAGGTCGAAGGTCACGCATGCAGGAACTAATGTGGCCCGCGACTCCCGTTGCGTGTAGTATGTATATGTTTTTCTGTTTCTGTATCTTTGATTGCTTCACTTCAATTTGTGAACAACTGATAGGCCCAATAGCCTATTTGACCCAGCATGGTGCCTAATTTACATGCTCTCTAAGCTCGCTTCCAGATTTTGCAGAAGAAACTATTTAACAATTATGGAAATAGTGTGCTGGATTTGATTCAAACCTTTTTCTTGTTGCCTGCCAGTAGTATAAGCCATGCTTCACTTTATGTATTGCTTAGTGTGGTATATGAGCCTAGTCTTGGTGTGAAATCAACCACTTCAGAGTTGTAAGAAAAGGCAGGTTCCTCCTACAACTTTGCTTTTAGTAATATAGACAGAAAGTTACTCACCTTACTTTTATTACTCACTGTACTGTATGGATTTGTGACCCTGGTGTGGTTGGTGCAAAGAGGGAGTTCCCTCTTCCCTAGCCCTCTTTTTTTTGTGTGGTGGGGGAAGGGTTTTGCTGATGTTAAATGCTACTCTGTGGTTCTTCTGGTGACACTTGCTTTCATCTGGGGTTGCTTTTAACTCTTGCTATTTTGCTTTGCCCTCCATCAAAATTGGAGATAATATTAATCAGCCTGCAAATACTTGAATACTCAAATTAAAATGGCTGCCCTTCATCCCAGCCAGAATATATGAATCCATTGCAAGAGAATCCCTTAAAGATATGTATGAAATCTACTGTTACAAAATAAGGGAAAGGTGATTTGGTATGATATTCAAAAGGAAATGCCTTCCTTTATTAAACTGAAAGGTTTTTGCTGGTAAACTGAAATCTAACCACTGAATGGGAAATGCTTCAGTTAATGTGCTGTCAGAAATGCTATCTATGGGAGATTCTGTGTTTAGAGCAAGTTTTCCTTTTGAGTATCAGATAGAAATATCAGATAATTGTATGGCCACAGGAGTTGCTTTTTAATGAGCATAACTAGCTGCCTAGAGTGAGTGAATATCAGGCAGAAGTTTATTATGTAAAACCTTCTGAAAACATAGTAAGTAAACACCATTATTCATTAGACCTATTTGGTCCCGTTATATATTCAAAATGAACGTTTGAATCTGGAAGTTTGAGTATTTGATTAAACTTTAGGGTAGGATATAAATTAAGTAAGTCTATAAATGTAATATTCCTTTTGTATAAAGTGCTAGCTATTGGGCCAGAATTTTGGCTTCATCTGTTTCTTTCAAAATTCAAGTGCCCACCTGCAGTCAAAAGTGGAATAGCTCCAGCAAGGATTTTCAATGCTCATGAAAATTTTGCATAAGATGCCATTCTCCAGTATTAATCAGCTTGAGAAACAGCAGCGGTAAACACTGAGGTGCTCAGTTTTATCTCAAATATATGGAGCCATAAGAGATTTTGTTTTTTTTCTCTCCAGGTTGCAATCCATCCTATTTAACCGTGTACAGTGAATATGGGGTTGATGTTTTTGATGTTAACACTATGGAATGGGTCCAAACTATTGGTTTAAGAAAGGTTAGTATCTTGAGTGTAAAGTAAAATGTGCTTTATAATTTTCTGAAAACTTCATTGCATTGTACTGAAGACCTGTTCTAAAAAGCTGCTCTCACTTTCCCTTGATAACAGATCCGACCTCTAAATATTAATGGCACATTGAATCTCCTTAGCTGTGAACCTCCTCGGTTAATTTATTTCAAGAACAAGTTTTCAGGTTGGTAGACGGGTGGAGGGGGGCTTATTTTCGTTGAATTTTGAGGAATCTAATTTTAATTTAGTATATTGTACCTATTTATATTTTAGTTTTTATCATGACTTGAACGTAGCATGACAAGGAAAAGACTGAAATAAAGTGGCTTTTATTTCCAAAAAGAAAAAAAATAGTAGGATTTACTTTCTCTTTTTTAGTGCTTCACTAAAAATAATAGACATCTATTAAGGTTTTAATAGATGCCTATTATTTTATATTAACACTACTTTATTTTAAAATAAATGAGGACCCAGATTGTGGGGGCAATAAGCTGACTTTGTATAAATATACAGAAGTATGAAGGCTATTGCTT
>JANHZT010003345.1:129770-142392 GCA_032468215.1 Stegonotus admiraltiensis | reverse complement strand
CGGCCCAAGCCCCCAAAACTCCAGTGAAGCCGCCCCCATCCCCACAGCGTCTCAGATCGGGGCTGCCATCTTGCGCACGCGCAGTAGATAGACATTGGCAAAGTGTTCTTGAGTATTAGTTTTCCTCCTGATAGCATATTTGAAAAAGTTCTTAAATTGTAAAATAATGTGCATTTCTGACTTTTTAACAGCATTCTCTTCCATTGATCCACTTGGATATGAAATCAAAATTCTTTGCCATTTCATCATATATTCTTTATTAACTTCCTTTATAAGAATAAAGATTCCTATAATCTTTATTTATATATTTTAGCAATCACATGTTCATCATTTGTACATAATTCATTCTGTTTTATTGCATTATATTTCTGGTATCTTTAAAATCTATCTTTTTAAAATCTTTCTCTTAATTGTGCATAGGAAAACCATTGAAAGCTAAATCCTTCTGTAGTCAATTATGCTCTTGATTTCAACTTAAGCCCCCCAGTTTCCTGTATTAGCAAGTTGTTATATGTTAACCATTTGTGTTTGGCTGCTGTTTCGTTTCTATAAAGTATTCTTGAGCTGAGGCTAACAAAAGTATCTTTGGGCTTAGCATGGATTTGCATATATAGTGTATTCACAGTGTGGCATTCCTGATATAATTATTTGTTTAAAAATCTTCAATTATTTTGTCATAGCATAAGTAAAAGCCATAATTCAAACTATGATCTTATTTGATCAAGGAGGGAATTACAGTTATAAAAGACTGGAAACACCTTTATAGATTTCTGCTGAAAATGGATAGAAATGAACTGCTGATTTCAGGATTTATAAATTTAAAATATTTGTTTATAGAAAGAAGGAAACTATAATATGCAATATGGAAGAGTTGAAGTGGAAATAATAGCTGTATTTGTAAGAGCAGAAGTTTCTCTTTAATCTCTTTCTTTTCTTATTTTTCACTTTTTTCATCCTTTTATAATATTTTTCTATGTCTTTTATGCTTTTGTAGTTTTTAGAATCTTTGTAAAATCTTCTTATTAATAAAAAAATATTTTAAAAAGTTGAAGCATGGCTTTGTTGTCCGTGAGCTGCATTTCCAAATATTCAGACAGATCACAGTGATAGTACTAAGTTAAATAGCAAACATACTGCTTAAGTCATAAGTTGATATAACTTAGATTGCAAGTATTAGATTTGAGGAAAAACTAAAGTGAACATGCACTGGATTGTGATAATCAGTGCTAATAAAAATATATTGCTCTTACCAATATACTTTGCACTACCATTATTTACCACCTGCTAGTTACAGGTGGATTCTGTTATATATTCCAATATATGTATATGCAAATATCTCCAGATCATTTGCTCTATGTGGTCTGTAGGAATTAAAGGTTCTCTGTAAGGTGTCTTCCACATGAATAGTAACTGCTTCATTTCTGTTTTTATATTTGAACAATGGGATACAGACTGTTTGAAATGTTTCATCATGCAGTAATACCAACATAAATGCACAAGCATGCAAAATGGAAAACATTTATGCTTACTGTGCAGATTTTTCTAGACATAATTAAAATAGTAAATTGCATATTTCATTTTTTTTTAAATCTAGGTTTCTCTCTCCTGCTATGTCAGCTAAGAAATTGTTTTGATATTCAGCAAATGTTCAGGTTTAATAGCTACATTTTCTGGAATGCTTATTTTCATTTTGCATTACACTTCTTTATAAACAACACTATATTTATTTTAATAAGTCCCACCTCAGCCAATAGTAATAGCATCATATTTAGTGAATTTAGACAGGAAGCTACTAGTGGTTGCAATATATATTCCGTTTATTAGATTCTCTTATGGATTGAGATCTAAGTATAACAGGTATAAATTTGTTTTGGCTTGTATATGTTTGTTTGAGAACATGGGTTTGAGGGACAAACTAGTCTCTGAGTTGACAGTGACCAAGATCAACTTCAGAAATCAGTTGTTTGTTCTTTCATTTTCCCTTTTCCCTTTTCTTTCTAATTGTCATCTGGATGTTTATTATGCACATAATAAAGTTTTAAATGCTTAATGAAGCAGTGGTACCCACTCTAAAAAAGGGATCCACTCTTTAATACATCATTTATTCTTTGTCATGAACAGAATTATAACTCAGAAAATACTCTAGTCCAGGGGTGTCAAACTGGCAGCCTGTGGGCTAGATGTGTCATATGCAGGCCATGGCCACCCCAGCTCCACAAAGGCAAAAAATGTCATGATACAAACTTGATACGACACGATCAAGTTTGACACCCGTGCTCTAGTCTGTCTTAAAATAGCATTCAATAGGAACCTAACACAGTTTTAAGATGTTCAGCAGAGGTGCTTCTTTTTATCTAAATCTAAGATTTGTTTGAAGTTAATAAGTTTTTGGCTGCAAATAAAAAGCCATTTAACATGTTCTGTATTGACTTCTGGCCAAAATATTTTTAAAAACAGACCTTTATTTGTCCACTTAGATTGCAGGTTGTATCATTCATTTATTCATTCATTTAATTTCAATAGCTGTTCAACTCAACCAAGTGACTCTGGGTGGTATACAATTCTAAAATTATAATTAAAACAATTAAATTAAAACAGTAAAAACATTCACAAAGATAAATACAAGCAGTAGTCATGATGATTAATTAACTAAAAGTAAAGTCAAGTAACGAGACCATTAACACATTCTGAGCCCTAGGCCTAGGTTCGTAACTAAGTTTTAATCCTTGTAAAAGGACAACAAGGTTAGGGCTATTTTAATCTCTGTGGGGAGACTATTCCATAAGGCAGGGATTACATCAGAAAAAACCCATCTTCTAGTTCCCGCCAGTTGATACTCTGGCTGACGGGATTTGCAGTATGCCCAATTTGTTGGATTGAGCTGGATGGATAGAAACTCTTGGTTCCTCATCTTATCTTGGCTAACTTCAAAAAGCTTGGCAGAATCACACCTGGTTACTATTTGAATGGAAAGCTCCTGGAGAATAGTAGTGAAGTTGTCTAGGGAGAAAGCATTCCAGGAGAAAAAAAATGGCAAACTGGCTGTGTTAAGAGTCCCCATGAAGTCACCAAGAGTCAAGCTCAGAAATGGCTAAATTTCATGATGAACTAAATTTCCATGATTAGTGTAGAAAGCATTGCACTTTATCATCTTGCTGGTTTTATATTGTCTATGTTTGCTAAATTTTTAATTTGCTATTTTGTATTTTATTGTTCAAAATCAATTTAAAGTGCGAGATAGGAGCATGGAGACCTGAATCATAGTCCTTCTTTAGAATAGAGGCCAACTGGGTGATTTGGGACCAGATGTTCAGTCCTAAGAAGAAGGTGATGCAAGTCACTACCAAAAATATTGCCTATAATGTGGATGGACTTCTTCATGTGGTTCAAGGAGTTACAATTAAAAGAATTAAAATAAGAAATATTAATAATATTAAACACTGTTTGGTGCTATAAAGATTTAATGTGCATTGTGTGTGTGCAAAAGGCAAGCTAAACACATGCTTGGGAATCAACTCAGATATCTTGTTTCAGACTCTACCCATTAGCTTTGGAAATACTCCATGCAAGTTATGTTTTGGAATTTCTATCTCAGCTCAGTTTAGCAAATACTAGAGATAGAAAGAATAGGATATAACTGTCTGACTGAACATAAATATTTTACATCTTTGTTGATGTAGGTTTTGACGAACTCCATGCTTGTTCTGATCCTGGATTCCCTGAATATGGATATAAAATGCCCAGCACAGGCGTTTTCTTTGAAAGTTCAGTTGTCCGGTTTCATTGCCAAGAAGGATACAGGCTTAAGGGTCCATCCCAAAAGCTTTGTGAGAGACATTTTAATGGCTCCCTAAGCTGGAAGCCAAGTGATAAACCTGTGTGCCTACAAGAAGGTAAGTCTAACTTACTGTTAGCAAATTTCATTTGTAAAAAAACCCTCCATGGTTGTACTATCTCTGTGCTTCTGGTTTATGAGATTGTGCTATAATTTCTGAGAAGATTTTAAAACAATTTTAATTTTAATACTGCATATTCACAAAGAAAGAGATGGTATCACTGAGTCAAACAAAAATATGCATTTCTTTTGACACTAAAAATCAGAATTCATTAAATACTCTGTCCACAAACAGAAGCTGATATTCCCAAAAAACCTGTTTTAAAAATATTTGTGTGTGTGACAAATGTGATATATTTTATAGCTATATAATAGGAAAATTATAAATTAAAGATGCAGGTGGTACATCCAAATAAAACAGATACAAATTTAGTATTTAATTATTCTTCAGATATTATTTATATTACTTTAAAGTTACATTTTAAGAGCAGGATGATTAATAAAGGTAGATGTTAATCAGAATATAAAATCCTTTATGTATTGCTGGAAGGTTGTAAATTTAACTGGAAGTGAAAAGAAATGGCACATACAATTGTTTTAAAACTATTATTTCTATATTAGGAACTCATCTATGGGTGTTGTTTTCTGTGTAATTATTTCTTACATGCATTTTTAATTATGGAATCTTTGAGAGGAGCAGAGTTAGACAAGGAAATTATCAATATACTATCCATGTCAGTCTAAGTACAAATGAAATTTTCAACATCTGTTAAACATTGTGTTCTATATTAATTTGCTATATTAATATTAGTGGTGTTGCTATGATTAAGACTATGGAAAAGAAAGACTGTGCTTATTTGCACGTAGAAAAAACTCTGTTGAAAATGTTCAGTATAAGTTCTGCTGATGAATTGTTTTTCAGTGTATTTCAGTACTTTAAGGAAGTTCAGGCCTTGGTCTATGAATAGAGTTGTGACCATTAATACAGTTCAGCATGTCTCTGAGGTATGAGGGGACCCTAGAAGGGAATGAATTTGCTATTGGCATAAATCATATTCTGACTGAATGTGCTTTATCTCCCACCAGATACAAATTGATTTAGAAAAATACTACTTCATCTGTATTGTGTGATACTTTAGTTGTAAAAGTGAACCTAAATATATCATGAACAAAACTTTTTAGCATCAACCATATAAAATAAGAATAAGCATTGTCTGTTTATCACATAAGCAAATTATATATTTTACATATTTTAATAAAATTATTAAGCATATTTTTATATGTGAAATTTTCACAAAAATTCTGCAAGATGATTTATAAAATGAGTGCCATAAACTTCTTCATTTTTATGCATTTCCATTTTGAATTCTCTCTCCTCAAGAGTGTGTCACAATTTTATCTGTAATATATATATGGTCATCAGTTCATATAGCTCAGCCTTGCCAGGAAATGGACCGTTATTTAACTATAATGATAATGTACTAGGTCATCCTTTATGGAACAGTTGTTTAAAAGCAGGCTGAACTACACACGTTTTTCGTCTTTTTAGCAAAGGAGAAAGTAAGAGTAAATAATTTATTGGAGATGTAGAATAAGATTTTTTTCCTGTTCTGGATTAACAGAGAAATTGCCTTGAAGCTTATCGTATATAACTTGTCTTTGAAAATAGCTGAAAGAGTAGGATCCTATTGATTTTGCTAAATATTTCAGTTGTATTCTGTACATTCAACAGTTCTGTATTGCTGGAGGGATGGGTGGTGGCATTGTGTAAGTTATTTCTTTCATTCTTGACAGACAAGCTTACTTGGGTGGGAAGTGGGGGAGGGACTATATTCTCTTAATCAATAAAATGTTCCACAGTTCCCTATATTTATCATCTGCATGAAATTGCTGGGTGAAGTTTTGGGGAATTCTGGCTCTGATATTAATAACGTAGAGATGATACAAGCTCTTTCAATCACTTTATCTGATCTCAGAGACAGAAGTATATAGGCATAAAATGAAAATACTATTTGTAAGTGAATTGTCTAAGTCAATTTATTTTGAGGAGTCACATTTCTGAAATAACAGATTTGTACAGCAGTTCAGGTTGCTCTGTTCTGGTATTCTTTCTCTTTGCCACCTTCACCTGGTTTCCTATTTGCTGCCATTCTGACAAAGGCACATCTTGTTCAGTTACTCAATTTTAAATAGCTCCTTCCAGATTTGATGCATCTCACTTTATATGAGATTTCTCTTGAAAAGAATCTGATATTTGATGAAAAGACTGGATGACCACATTATACCTATTTTAGTTTACTTACACTAAATCTGTTTTCAGCTCAATACAAATTGATGCTATTTAGTTTTGAAAGGATCACATGGCTTGGGGCCTGAATACTTTAAAAATCGACCTCTTGAATAGCAATTTTCCCACTTGTTCTCGTCATCATTTAAGAGCATTGCTTTGGGTCTTCTATTTGAAGCAGCATATGGTTTATAGTTACAGGTTTTAATCCCAGTTATTTGTGTGTGTGTGTGTGTGTGTGTGTGTGTATGTATATGTATATGTATATGTATATGTATATGTATATGTATATGTATATGTATATGTATATGTATCAACTTGGTGTGATCTAGATATAATTCATTTTTAAATGGTATGAAAAGTTCCTCTTTCAGGAAGCATTTAGTTAACTTTATTGTTTTTTATTATATTTTAGCTTTTATAATCAATTGCTGTTTCTATCAAATCAAATTTACTATTCCAATAATTGATCAAAGCAAACATTGATTTTTAAGAAAAACATGAGGTATATATCCTTCTTTTTACCAACATAAATACTGTCTGGTGAATTCTGCTGACGCATGGACAGAATTTTGCAGTGGCCAATATCCTTTCTGGAAAGCGGCCAGAGAGATCATACAACAATTTTCAGGCCTGTCTCATATAGCAGCTAAAAGTGGGGTTTTTGAAAAGAATCTCTACAGCACAGAGACTTGTATATGAGCCACTGTTTCTGTCTTTCCTACACCATGTGGATACAAATGCTATAAAAAGAGGATCTAAAGGCGCTTTCAGCAAGGCAGAAAGGAGGGAGTTTAGCGAGTGCTTTTTTTCTGACAAGGATAAAGAGGTAATGAAGTTCATCATGCCATTGTTCCTTGATGCTCCAAAGTTGTAACATGTGAACATTTGTAATATGTAAATACTTTTTGCAAATCATTATTCTAGACAATTGCATAATCTCTAACCACATCATGGCACAAATTCTGGGCAAACCTATAAACTAAAAGCTTGCTTTCTGGTTTCTTCAAGCAGGAGGCCTAGAAATGGTAATATACAATTATGAATACAAATCTGACTGGGGCAAAATAGTATCTTTAGCTAGAGTTTAAAAACACACTCTCCCATACTTGCAGACTGAATTAGTTCTTTAAATGTATTATTTCCTGGGTTTTAAAAATGACTCACCTATCATTTTGCTTGCTGTTACTACCTCACATTCGTCAGTATTGAGTTTATGAATGTTCTGTTTACAATACAACATGCATGCAGCTCTCATTTGGCAGATGTACACAAATATACATATTTATTTATTCTTATCCTTTTAATGATACCATAGATTAATGATACCATAGATGCATAGGGAAGGGAAGGGAAGGGAAGGGAAGGGAAGGAAAGAGAGGAGAGGAGAGGAGAGGAGAGGAGAGGAGAGGAGAGGAGAGGAGAGGAGAGGAGAGATTTTCCTCATGCAAAACGTGAATAATTCTGGCTTAAAATTGTCGATCAACTGAAAAGAATACTGAATGCTTTGGGCAAAATTATCACTTCTTGGCTTAAATAATTTTCCTAGATTGTTGGACACTATTCCACAAAGAT
Organism: Stegonotus admiraltiensis; assembly: GCA_032468215.1. NCBI lineage: Eukaryota > Metazoa > Chordata > Lepidosauria > Squamata > Colubridae > Stegonotus > Stegonotus admiraltiensis. The sequence goes on along the minus strand of JANHZT010003345.1, from coordinate 134,695 downwards.
CTACTATTTACTCATTGGAGAAAGGTAATAAGGAGAAATATGAAACTGAAACTAATAATTGATAAATCAGAGATAGTTCAGCAGGGTGTAAAATCTATTTGATGAAAATAGATTTTTAATGAAAACATACTACTAATTTCTTTTTAATAGTTGACCTTTTATAAAGAGAGAGAGAGAGAGAACAAATCATCCATTGATCCCTTAAAATGCAATCTTGCTCTTTTTTAAACATTTAACTATAGTTTGGTTTTTTACATTACTTTCAGCCTGCCTGACTATCCAAATGGCTATAATGATCGAGCATTAATTATTTTTATTATTTAATATCTGTATATGCATCAGAGTAACTGTAAAGATTAATGAATAAATAATCAAGTTACTGATTGATTGGAACCTCTTTGTTTTATCTCATACAAATATTAAACATGCAACTTGTATAGATAGATATGAATGTTTCTGTAAAAACATATGAGCAAAGTAATACTATTAAAGAATAACATAGGAGCCAATGATCTTAGAGTTAGTTACAACTGAAGCAACCAACCAATCTGCCAAATAAATAAATGAAAACAAGCTTGGATTGGCTTTTCCTAGCATGTATCTTTTGCATAAATTCTCACTACTGTAGCATCTTTTGTATATCTTATCAAATGCAACTAATTATCCTCCTGTAAGTTTATTATGGCATCAAGCTACTTAAAAGAAACATGGGGCATAAATTCAGTAAATAAATAATGTTATTTCCCATACAGATTGATGTAAATGGTCTAATTGGTGCTGCCCTTGTTAACTACTAGGAAATTTCAACTAGTGCAGAATTCTGCTGTCATTTTGACTGGGGTGACTGGGTACAATGTATATGATTTCATTATTAAAGATAATGAATGGTCACTAAATGAACTGTTGTAAGTTGAGGACTACCTGTATACATATAAAACTTTTTGCATTACATTAGCCACCATTTTCAAATTTAAGATAATAATACAACATTTTTTTATGAAGCTACAGATTGCCTTGCTCCAGCTGTTGAAGATGCAGAGATTCAGAACAAGACATACAGAACTGGAGATAAATTAATAATCAGCTGTCATGAAGGATTCCAGATCCATTTCTCTGATTTAGACAACCTGGTATCAGTATGTCAAGATGATGGAACATGGGATAATCTGCCCATTTGCCAAGGTTTAGTACACTAGAACATCTTATCTTATAGATCTTACACTTTGAGTAGTGACAGATTGGGAGGGTGGCACAAGGATTAAATCTTAAGGACATAACAATTAACTATAGTTTCTAGTACAGCATTACCTTTATTAGAGACATTTTGCAATTAAAATGGCAAAAATGAATTTTTAATATGATTAGTCTATTGTTTGCTTCATTTGAGAGATAAAATTAAATGTTTTGTAATTTTAATTTCTTTTTAAACTTACCGATGTAAATAATTAGGTTGTCACATTAATTGAATCCTTTACTTCAATTAAAGAACTAATTCATTACTTAATTCAAAAATAATTAAAATCAGCATGAAGAGGGATTTTACGTTATCTATTTTCTTTGGTTCTGGTGTCAAATAGAAACTTTCTGACATTAAGAGCAGGTTACAAATCGTTCTTGCATCCATAATCCTAAATAAAACTTCATTGAAGGTGCTATCCTACAGTTCGTTCATTTGTAGAAATAAGGAAATCCTGAATAAGATACAGCTGTATAGTTATATGAAAGAAAGTCCATCAAATACATAGATGCACAGTACAAACTATTTTTTTCAGAGGAAATAAGCTCTTTTTTATTGAATTTCATCTCTTACTTTTATCATTTTTAACCAATACACATCCATAATAATAACAACATCTTTTTAATTTAATTTTGTTTTGGTGGCACCCATTCCCATATCAGCAAAGGACAGCTCACAATATAAATAACCAAACACAAATGCAATAAAATAAAAATACAATGAAAAAAATAAACATTAACCTCAAAAATAATGTTAATAAATACACCCAAATAGTAAAATATATAGAAACTGTGAACCTTTCTTATAAAACAAACAGGGTAAAATAGAATTTTTAAAGTCTGAAAGAAAATGATGATTCTTCTGGACTACATTTATGTCATATCATGCCACAATCATTTGTGTATCTCTTGTTAGCTAGGCAAGTACTGTAGCATCCACTTACTCTCTGTGTTTTGGAGTAAGGTATATTTAGATTGGGGGGTTGTTTTTATTCCAGTGATAAATATTCTTTATCCTATGAGTTGCTATTAATGGATTGGGAGGATGAATACATTTGGTTTGAAGATCAGAAAACAATGGGTTTTAGGTCTTAAATTCTTCAGGTGGGGAATAATAAGGAAGTTCTTAATTTTCTTTTCTCATGAATCATGGGTATATAAGTTGCAGTTTGACTGCAACTATTTCAAATGTTATATTTACTTTAGGTGTATACTTAAGATTTAGTTGCATAAGGATAACTTTTATTGTCTCTACCACAGAATGCATACCTTGTTACATAATTATAATGTCCCTGTAACTTTTCCCTACAATTAATTAAGTATCTCAATACTTAAATAACTCAAGTGACTTACCTGAGATGGAGAAAATTGATCAGCTTTTCCAGTTTTTGTGTCAATTTTTAACTCTTTTGTAGTGCCATACACTAAATAACTAAAATATTTTGTAGTTTTTCTGTAATTTTTAAAATTTTTAAATTGTGATGGTTTTTTAGTAATTTTCTTTACAATGATGCAACAGCAACTGTGAAATACAGTCACATCATACAAACAGGACACCCTATACCATTTCAGTTAAATGGTTGTCCAATGTCTTGTTAAAAACCTCCAGTCATGGAACACCCACAACTTCTGACAGCAAGCCATTCCACTGATTAATTGTGCTAACTATAAGGAAGTTTCTCCTTAATTCCATCTTTCTTCTCTCTTTTATTAGTGTCCATCCATTGCTTCTTGTTCTGCCTTCAAGTGTGTTTAGTTTTCAAGTTCTTTATTATTATTATTATTATTATTATTATTATTATTATTATTATTATTTATCTGTTAAATTTGTCTGCCACCCATCTCACCACAAGGCTTACAATGTTAAAAGCAATAAAACTATACAAACATATACCTAGTAGGAATAAAATTATAAATTATGGTGAAAAGAGGGGGAGGGAGAGAAGAGAGTGTGCAGGAGGTGAGGTGAGATCTGCTATTAGTCCATCAACCATCTTCAGGATGACACTCCTCCATTGGGCCCAAAACCAACTAGCGCACAGCAAGGTCTTCAGGCCCTTATGGAAGTTCAGGAAGGTAGGCGAGATCTCACCCCAAGGGGGTAAGATGTTCCAAATGGCAAGAGCCATGGCAGAGATTTTCTGGACCCCACTAGCCAAAATTCCTTAATTTACAGGATTCACAGCATGTCCCATCTGCCATTGTGGGGAGAGCGGGCCTGTCCCATTGGAATTCTTTATTAGGAATCCCTAATAAATCTAAGCATTTATCAATTCCTGCTAAATGTGCATTTCATTATTTCATTGAACTATCTACCATCAAGAACTACTTTCTTAAATAGTTGAAGCCAATCTTCAATACTTTGGAGGAGTTAAGATGTTTTGCCTAGTATGTATCACTCTGTACTTATCCTGAATTACAGACTCCATTGGGAAATTATCAAAGATTCAGATCTCTTTCTGTTTTCTATGTAGGGAACACTAAAGTGAAGTGGGGTCAAATGCTGGGGCAATCAGAAAGCATCCCCAGTTAACCAATTTTACTTCCAAATCCCTTAGAAGTTTATTTTTTCTCTAGATTTTTTCTGGTTTCAGGAAAAAAAACCCCTACTTATTGCAGAAATGCTTTTAGCTGAATCAGTGGATAGGTAGGTTAACCTTTCTACTCCACTAACACTTTCTATAATTGAGTCCCTTCTTCTCTCATATTAGTAGCATAATGGTGAAAATGTGAAGTTGATGAACTCTGGTTTCTTTTGAAATGTGTTGTAACACAGAGGTAGTTAATGCATTATTTGACTATGACTAAATCTTGTGGTATAGATTTAGCAAGATTTAGCATTGGCCATAGCTTTCTTCCACAATTTTGCTGAATGAATGTGTAGTTTTAAAAGATAGGTGGATAGGTGCTACAGTTCTTGCTGATACTGTATATAATGTGGGCATGTAAAATAGCCATTTGCTAGGGTACAATTTATGAAGCAGGTGCCATTTTAATAGACCTGCTAGTCCTCACACTTTCAGTTGTTGCAACATCCCCTGGTCTCATCATTGTGATTTGATACTTGTCAGTTATGACGATTATAGTATCTCATGGTCACATGATTGCCATTTATCAATTCACAGCTGGCTTATGATAAGCAAAGTCAGTGGGGATGGAGAACTTAGCAGGATATCCTAAATTACAGTCACATGACATTGTGCTTAACAACCACAAGTGATTTGCTTCATGACTGCAGCCTGAATTGATGTCTTAAGTTAGACATGGTCACATGAAATTTCATTTTCTGACCACATTGCTTAGTGATGGAATATTTGATTCCAATTGTGGTTGGTAAATAAGGATTACAGATAGTCTTGTTTTACAGCCATTCATGGTCATGTGGAAAATTTGGATGCTTGGCAACTGCCAAGTATTATGATGGTTGCAGTATCCCAGGTTCATGTGATCACGTTCTTTGACCTTCTGACAAGTAGTCAATGGGGAAGCCAGATTCACTTAACAACTGTTACTAACTTAACAACTGTGGTGATTCACTTAACAATTATGGCAAGAAAGGTAATAAATTGGGGCAAAACCTCATTTTTAAAAAAAAAAATTATTTATATGCCACCCTTCTCCGGAGACTCAGGGCGGCTTACAATGAGTTAAGCAATAGCCTTCATACTTCTGTATATTTATACAAAGTC
>JANHZT010003345.1:96969-113104 GCA_032468215.1 Stegonotus admiraltiensis | reverse complement strand
ACAGAAGTATGAAGGCTATTGCTTAACGCATTGTAAGCCGCCCTGAGTCTCCGGAGAAGGACAGCATATAAATCAAAGCAAAAAAATATATATATATCATTTCATTTGCTATAACCTATTTGCTGACACTGCTGTTAACATCTTTGTATTAACATCAGTTGATGAGATTTGATTATAATTAGCACATTAAGTATGATCTTTACCTAATTTTGTTATAACTGTAATATATACCTGGTTAAATACCCCAATAAAATTCCCTTATCTTCATACACTTGACAAAATTTTGGTACCAAAAGATATGTAAATATTTTAACACATAAACCTGGATTAACCAAAAATAATTGCTACGTTCATATAACTTGCTATTGTAAGTTCAAACAAAAAAATTTATATTCTGTAATGTAATGAATTGGTTTCATGTAATGAACTAGTTCATACAACATGATAAAATAATGTCTGGGCTTCCAACAACATACTGAAACATCAAATATCTAATCATAGTTTAATATAATTTGTAAATCCAGCTATTCTGTCCAAAAGCAACATAGCATGTTTTTTAAAAAATATATTTTAAAGCTAACTCGTAATCTCCAAAGGGTGTAATACAAAAACTTGTATGTGGGTTTTGCATTATGTTAATGACTTTACATTGTCTTATTTTGTTTCTGTTACAGTTTCCATTATTCACAGTGGATAACAACCTTATTCTAGATGTTAATTATTTTTATGCTTTAGAGCATATTTCTATTTCCTGTGATAGACTGGATATAATTCTTTGGCCAAAAAACATTATATTTAAATTTTTTGTTAAAGCATTGTACAATATAGGTTCTTGGTATTTTTATATTTGATACTGAATGCTTACAATATGACATAGTATCACCTTAATTTTTTTTTAAACTTCCAGTAAATTTCCAATGTATCTATCAAATTTAGGCCTATATTGCTAAGGCAAAACTTTTCCCTTGCCTGTCTGATTTGTTTTTCTTCTATTCTGTTTAGATTAAGTACAGATCCAAGTTAACTGTGTAGAATTGTTTCTCTTCCTTTCTTAATATTGCTTTTGGGGGCCTAATAATCATGGCCCCTAATGTATTAGATATTTATTGATGTCTAGAGATGGCATTACTTTGGCTTAAACGTTTCTTTTTTAGAGTAATTAATCTCTGTGATAGAAAATCTTTTCATTTTGCTTGCTGTTAAATCAAAGCATTGGGAAGACTTAATAGTTACTTATGTTAGATTTCTGCAGCCAGCAGAAAAAATATGTAAAAATAACAAAGGAGAAATGGCTGGAGACCATTGCTAGAGTGATCAAATATCCATTAATCAGCTATAGTTAATTTCTGTGGTTTACTTATTGAAAAAGATCTGTTTGACCAATATCAACAATTATTTCCTATTTAACAGAGTTATTTTAAGCCAAACAAGGAAAGTGTTTAAGACCTTTTGCTGACTTCCTGATGAAACTTCTAGTATTCCCTTAGGTTGATTCCAGCTGAAAAAGCTTTCTGTGTGAATTATGTGCTCTAATTTTACAGTATATACAGTATTATAATTTATAAAGTCTTAACCAGTAAAAATGCAAAGAAAGCCATGCTTTAAAGTATGTGGGAGTGTGTTGTACATTACAATCAATTCTTTTTGAAGATTCATTTAGTGTCTGATTGTACTCTTTCAGGGGGAGGGGTGGAATTACTTTTGAAATGCATTATTTATGTGAGTAGGTGGAAGGGGAGAAATTACTGAATTGTGATTTCTATGAAAAATATACTGTTGTGAATTGGTGCATGCATTATTTATATTGATGCAGTAGGTCTTTACTGTGTAACAGAGCCATGAAATAAGCATAGCAGCCTACGGGGAGAACAAGGGATAAGATTGCTCCTTCCTCAGAAGGGAAGGAACCTGGAGTTTTAACAAACCTAAAACTGGAGATTTGACATCTGGCAGTTGAATAATTGATTTTTGCAAGTTAGCCTATGGAAATAGATTCTAGTAACAGAAATTCAGTATAGAAGATTTTTTACGTTTCCATTCATTTTCTTTAAATGACAGCCATTTCAATTTGCTTTCATCATACGATGGAAGTGGCAGGTATAATAGGCAACAGAACTTGCCTAATTTCTAAGCAGACAAGTGGTAGAGATCAATTTGACCTTCATGTCTACAATGTATGATTATTTTTCTTCTCCATTGTATAATTCATGCACATTCAAGATAATAAAAATGTTATGCATTTTTTATAAAGCACAATGGAATATTGAGTATTTCATTTTCCCTCAATGTTCACACCCATTTCCCTGACAGTGTTTTTGCCTCAATAGAGTCTGTGACCTATTGAGTCTGTGACCTGAAGACCAGACCTTCCTTGTCTTGGTCAAGCCTTGCAGCTTCTCCATTTTTTCCATTTTTGATACTGTAACTGCAGTCTCTGTTTTGTTTAGTACAGTTTCACATAACAGTATCAGAGAATGCATCTAAATCCTCGGTCTTGATCTAATGCGGCTAGTGCCTCACAACTTAAAAGCAAATCAAAGTGTTATTTCCAGTGTTGTAGCACCTTGGCTAGCATTTTAGCCACTCACCCTGGCACATTACTGATGCCTATGCTAGGTCAGCTCTGCTTGCCTGACAACACTTTCAAGATTGAGCAGAGTGTTCTGACCCAGTCTTAGCAAGCAATGAGAAACCGCTTATGAGTAAAACAACCCCCCATTTTTTAAAAAAAGGGCAGGAATAGTCTTTGTTCAAGTAGAATAAAACAATCCAAAAGTAACTAGTCACAAATTAAAAGCTTTTCCCCTTCTGAAACAGGCAAGAACAGTCTCTGTTCACATGAGAACTCAAGATAAAAAAGTCCTTTCAATGATTAAGCCAAGCAGAAACAGTCCCTGTTCACACCCATTAAGGCAGCTTCACTCCCTGTTAGTTCCCAGCAGGGAGACTCGGTTGGCACCTCAAATACAGAGCAATCAGTCTGGACAAACCTGGTTCTGGCAAAGGAATTTGACTTAATTGGTGTACACTGGAAAACGAATGGTTGTCTGCGACAACAGGCCATTCCCAAACCCCTACTATTTATTTCCCAGCCAGGAAGGGGCTGGCTAGCATTGATGTCTTCTTTTCTCTGAGAGCTGGCTTATTGCCTTCCATTGCTGTCGTCTCTACACATTTACACATCTAGGATGGGCCCCATCTGTTCCTCCCCCTCACACAGTTCAGGCCCTGAACCACCTCTCCACCTGGGGGTGGACAGAAGGCCCCGTCTCTGCCTCTGAGTCTGCTTCCTCGTCAGAGCCTTCCAAAGACTCTAAAAGCTTGCCTAGGGTCCTTCCTTGTCTGACTCTGCTGATAGCTCTGCTGACAGCCTCCAGGCCACAACAAGGAGTGACCTTTGGTCACTTTACCCATTTGTTGTCCCAACCTCTGCAGCTACCCCCTCTCAAAAGGTGGTCTTTTCAGCTTCTTGAGCAATTGTTTTGTCAGCATTTTGCAACGGTTAGATTTGCAAGCTTGGCCATATAATTTGTTATCCATTTTACTAGCTCTTTTCTGTGTGCAATGGCAGATAATTCTTATTGCCATGTTGATGGTGTTTCCAACTTCAAATCAACCAAATGCTCATTTGGTTGCAGAGTGTCAGGTCTGTGGCTTCTTGACATTATTCAGATCAGTAAGTTCAACTGAAACTGAGTGGCAGATCAGAGGGTAGCACACAGATTTCAATTTGATCTTGCATTGAGCCAGGTAATGGTTAGACATTGCTATTCTTCAGCACCTCTCAATACTCTCAGCACCTGACATAATTAGCAGCAGACTTAAAGTACCTTCCTATTAGGAAATAATTGTTCATAGAAGCAACATTTAGTACTCATGACTACCACGTTAATTGATGATCAGGCCTGTCCCCAAATAGGTTGTTGCAAATGAATAGTGAGTTTAATTGTACCAATTATCATTCATGCTTTCAGGCATCTTCCCAGCCAAGCTGCAATTTACCAATCTGTGCATTTAGATCACCTGCCAACATGAAAAGTCCTCTTTATGGCCTTCATTTATAATGCTGTATGATTCAATGTAAAAAGGGTATTTTTTTGTCATCACTATTCACCACCGTTGACGCATAGGCCACAAAGATAGTAATCAACGCAATTCTACTGAGAATGAATGTGACATCACAGTTTGAAACTGCTTCAAACCTGATGTTACCAATTTGTTGTACCTATTGTTGACTATGAATTCTACTCTCCAAGCAGACGTTCACCAATGAATAATAACCAGTGCAGATACTAAGAACTATTTATGATGCAAAGAACCTTTTTGCCAGATCCAGACATAATTTAGTTTTTAAAAAAAACAGCTAACAGTTATATATGAGCAATGGGGGGTGCAGTGGTTAGAATGCAGCATTGCAGGCTAATTCTGCTGACTGCCAATTGCCAGCGGTTCAGCAGTTTGATTCTCACTGGCTCAAGGTTGCCTCAGCCTTCCATTCTTCTGAGATCAGTAAAATGAGGACCCAAATTGTTGGGAGCAATATGCTGACTTTGTAAACCGCTTAGAGTGGGTTGTAAAGCACCGTGAAACAGTATGTAAGTGCTATTGCTATTTCAACAATTTTTACAGTCTTGCACACACTTTGTGTGAATAACTCCTTCTAAAGGTAGTGTAGCAGGTTTCTGAAATTTCCCCTTTCTATTCTTTCTATTGCTTATTCTAACTTTTAATCGTGTCACCTTTTACTGAAAAAACATTTTCTTTCTATCCTACCTGGCTTCTAATCATGTCACCTGCCTGAAACAAAAAAGAAAAAGAAAAGAAAAAAAAAGAGAGAGAGAAAAGGAAAGCAAATCAGAACAACAACAACAAAAATCATTTATCCATCATCTCTTGCCCGCTTCAATACTTTGGTTGCTATGCTTTTTTTAATTTGTCTCCCACCTTCCTCTCTAGGATCTTTGTCTCTATCTGTAACTGCTTCTTGACTATTCAATCTAGGTATTTCTCCCACCTCTACCCTCTTCCACTGCCTGGTTTCCAAAATTTCTGCCCAAGCCCCTATCTCCCTTCAAACCATATCTTCCAACTCTCTTAATACATTTTCCCCCTGGTTTATTTCATCAATCAATATTATTTCCATTGTTGTCGCCTCCTTGTCTTCTTCTTCCTTCATTTCTTCTGTTGACTCCTCCCTTCAGGTTCCTGAAGTTTCAATGTAGGTCCACAAAAAACAAATATAAGATTTTGCCAATTACTGCTGGCAATTTGTGATTGTGTTAGCTGGGAATATTGAAAATAACATATTGGGCTGGAGAAACTGGAATGGAGTTGTGTTAATATGTAAATATTGATGATTATTTCCTTCATGTTATACTGGTAACAAAGCCACTAATAGAAATCAATACTCCTGCCTTTTCATCAAAGTCTATTTCGTACCTTAGATTTGAGCAAATACACCAGGCAGTACAATTTCATTGACTACAGAGAAATTTGGATATTTGGGTAGATCACATTCATTATGTAGTTCTCTAAATAGAAATTTAGGGGTTGTTTAAGAATTTTTATTAATTAACGATTTTGATATATCTTGTATTAAGAATTTTTAAATTAAATTAAGTTGCTTGTTTTAGTAGGTGCAGGAAAGTTTATTGCAATAAAACTGATGGGTTTTTTCTAATCTTTATGCTCCTGGTGAAATGTTACATTGTCAGTTAGTTGTAGATTCTAGCATATATTTTATTGACTAAATATGAAGCATACTTAAAGTACTTTGTAAAATTATAAGAATGAAATAGAGGCATAATACTAGGAATATAATTTGTGTAAAGTGTACTTTTGTTATTTTTAATAAAACTTGACATTAATGTTTGCACAACAGTGTTTTCAGGAACAGTAATTGCTTCATTACTTTTTATTCATAGCATTGCACCTGCCATTGTGCAGAAACTAATCTGTTGATGTGTAATATATTGGTACCTGTGGCAAGAAATTATGCATATGTTTATGTTTTGACTGAGGTAGCATTATATAGAAATGTTGTTACATTCTTATTTCTGTTGATGCCGGGTGTTACTATAATTAACTGACATTTTAAAAAATATTTTATTTATGTCCAAGTTTGTCCGCTACCTCCTATGGTGACTCATGGAGATTATATCTGCCATCCGCGGCCTTGTGAACATTACAATCATGGAACTGTGGTTGAGTTCTATTGTGATCCTGGCTACACTCTCAGTAATGATTACAAATACATCACCTGTCAGTATGGAAAATGGTTTCCATCATATCAAGTATACTGTATCAAAACAGGTAAGAACAAAGGAATCTGAATATTAAATGTTTAAACATTAATTTTTCAAATAAAAGTATGTTTTGAATTGAAACTGCCTCCACAATACTTTATTACTTGTAGCGTTTATTTTGCTTTCAAAACAGAAGTTTTGAAACAATCCAAACCCTGCTCCTTTTGTATGTACACAATGTCAATAGATATATCAACAATGTCTGGTTAGCTCCCATGACCATGGCCATAATCTTTCTGTTTTGATCGGTAGATATCACTGCTTTCACATGTGATAATTTATTAGATTGGAAATAATTTTGTAAAAGCATAAATAAATGTGAGCAATCATATTTGTTGTGTTTGTAGCTCTGTAGCTTAGCTTGTAGTTTGGGTTCTGATTCTTCTTGTGTACAATAAAAGGCCATTATTATCTAGTGTTTCCTATTACTTTTTGTTTCACAGAACAAGCCTGGCCAAATAACCAGGAAACTCTTTTGAGAACATGGAAGATTGTGGCATTCACTGCTACTAGTGTTCTTCTAATGCTTCTGTTAGTTATTCTTGCCAGAATGTTCCAAACCAAATTTAAGGCACATTTCCTTCCAAGGTTAGTATTGATTTAATTTTTGCTGGTGTACAAAGCAGTTGATAATTCTTAGAAATTTTATTTGCAACTGATTTGTAGTACAATTAACTTATATAACTGTAATAACCTGCTTTGTTTTCTGAAAATAGTATGATTAATGTATCCTGTTAAAGTATTGCGCTTTTCAGAGTCAGGCAAAATGTTCTCATCAATTGTGTCCAATTATTATTTTTTTGGCTTTCCCACTTCCTCTCAGCCCTTTCACTCTTTCTTCATATATTTGTTTTATAATTAAAACTTCATTCTATATTCCCAAATCATCTAAGTATATTTATTTCATTCTGTACTAATCATTCACTTTTGTATCCAATACATATTTACTTTTGATCACACTTCTTTTTATACAATTTTAAGTAATGTCTTCCTCCTTTTATTAGTTTGCTTTTTCATTTCTCTTGACCTAGAAAACATTTATTTTCATATAGGAAAAGTGGACAGAAGCAAGTTCTTTATAAACAGACATTTTCATTTCTTCAAGCAAACACCTATTCTGTGTGATAGACACCATATTAATCTCTATTTTAGTACCAGATTTTGTATGTTTAGAATTATTATATTCATCTTCCCATCTTTAATAAACATTCCAGCAAGATACAAAACTTATCTACCTGTTCTAACTTTTCACTGTTTAATGTACAGCTTTTATTTTCCCTATCAAGCCCACCTACCTTGATCAGTTACTTAGCCATTCATTTAGTTCTCTTTGATAGTGGGGGGGGTGGCATGTGAAACAGACACCGCAAGAATTTTCTACAATGGAAAACAGACTGCTTTCATTGACTGCAAAAGCAAAGCTGTACACTTCCTATGTAGTAAGTGAATTGCAAGTTTCAAAGGTAAACATAGCTTTTCCTTGTTCAACAAGGAGGGAGACCCATACAAGCATGAAATGTTTTAGTGGGTAAAACATTCTGCTGGCAAATGCAAACAGATGTCTGGGAAGCTTCAGTGTCTAGTTTAAAAAAGCTTCACTGACTACATCATTTCATTTTTGAGGCCAAATCTGTTTTGGTTTTTTAAATGTATAGCATATTCCCTAAGCAGGACTCCTCTAGTGGTATTGGGGCTGCAACTCCCAGATTGGATCCAGGAAATTATAGGCCAATCAGCCTGACATCATGGAAAAGATAATCAACAATCAAGTGGAGGGTTTGTGGGTACCTACAAATGAACAAGGCGATTACAGGAAAGGAGCATAAATTTGTTAAAAACAGTTTATGCAAGGCAAAACCTATATCCATCTTTGATAAAGTGACTAAATTAGTGGACCAGTGAAATGTTACTTTCTACATTTTTTTATCTTGATAAGATGTGTGATAGACAGCAGCACCACCAGATGGATTTGCAATTGGCTGACCAACCATACTCAGTGTGTAGTCCTTAATGGAACTACATCTACATGGAGGGAAGCTTGCAGTGGGTTACCTCTAAGGTTCTGTTTTGGGCCCAGTACTGTTCAATATCTTCATAAATGATCTAGACAAGGAGATAAAATTATAACACATCAGATTTGCAGATGACACCAAGCCGGGGAGTGAGGGGGGATTGCTAATACTTTGGAAGATAGATAGACTCAAGATTTAGAAGGACCTGTACAGACTTGAGCATTGGCCCCTAACCAACAGTAACTGCATTTCAAATGACTTAAAATTTTGTTCTTGAAGAACTCTGTTTCTGGCAAAGGATATTTAGCCATTCTCAACATCATTTTATACACATGCGTTCTTCTTTTCCCCTGATCTAGAGATACTCAAGAAAATTGCAGCAATGGCCCAGACTTTGTGGTGGTGGATGGTGTTCCTGTCATGCTTCCTTCTTATGATGAAGCTGTGAGTAGTGGCATAAATGAGTTGGCATCAGGATGTGCGCCCCCTGCAGGCCAGGGATATGTTTTTCAAGCCGATGATCAGAATCCTCCAGCTTATCCTGGACCAGATGATTTGAACAGGTTGCCAGCTGAATTTGACACCTGTGACAGCATTTCAGGCTCTTCAGAACTTCTTCAGAGTTTATACACATCTTCTGCATGTCAGATGGGAGCTCATCCTGTCTCAGACAGAACTGATGTTATCAACAGCACCACTGAAGAAGTAGCATCAACCAGCCCAAGCATTGATATTGCTGATGGTAATTTTGAATGTTGAACCTTATGTAGGATTATTTTAGCATCAGTTTTTTCCACATGGAAAAGCCATGAGGTTGTGCTTGGGAGAAGCAAACTATCCTCAGATCCGTGGTCTGTCTCTATGTTCTAGCTTCTCTCTCTCTCTCCTCCCCACCCCCATTTTTTTTCTAGCAGAGCTTCTTTACAAGCCAAATTTTCACTGCTGATCCAGCAAGCATATATCTGTCCTTTATTGGCAGGAAATGAACTGGTGGATGGTGGGTATGCTTCATCATCAATGTTAATTGAAGGACACCAGTTAATTATGCCATTCAGAGTCTGAATATCTGATTGTGTTCCTGAAATACTTTTATTAATATTGATTTCTGTCTGTTATAAGGTACAGTTCTGATTCATCTCAAAAAATCAGGACAAGCAAAGCGAGTATTATTGTTCATAATCAATACTATGTGTCATCCAAATTTATTGTTAATGTTTTTGTTGTGACAGAGAATATTTCTTGGAGACTCTGTTTAGCTAGTTTTCATAGACAGTTATTTATTCATAGAATCAATAAATAATTAGGGAACTTAAATAGTTATCTAGGTGTAGAATATGAAGATAGCCATGTATGGCTATCTCATGAGCCCATATTCCCAAACCTCCAATCTTCTTTGGTCAGGTGCATATTTGAAGTTTTGAGGGTATTCTGTGAGTGCCCCAAATTTTTGAAAAATTCCAAACCCAGAATTTTTTAAAAATCTATATTTTGACAGAATGAAAAAAGTAACATTTTTAATGTTGAGTTCTTGAAAACTCAAGAAACTCTGAAACCCCAAAAATCAATAATTCAGTATTGAAACTAAATATTTATTAAATTTATATGCCACCTGTCTCACTACCCAAAGCGACACTGTGTGGCTGAATAGCATAGGAATACTTAGCCTTACTGTATATTTTGTGTTTGTGTTTGCTGGGTTTTCTTTTCAAGTAGGTTGCCCATTAATTTTTGTTACAGTCCATATTCTTTAATTTTCATGTAACAAGGAATTTAAAACAATGATAATTTTAACTCTCTGGAATGTAGCAATCTATTTTCTCTGTGCACAAAGGATCCTCAGTGAACATACTATAAAGCCCATGTTTAGTCTCTCCCACTGCGTCTGTCACTCAATTATCTCCAGCCAATGCCAATAGAGATGGAACCAATTGATTGATGATTAATTACATACTATCAATAACAAGAGTTGGAAGGTACCTTGGAGGTTTTCAAATCCAACTCCCTATTGTACAATACTATACTTATTGTACAGTCATTCTGATTTTTAAAGAACTTGATCAAGTTGTGGTTGATTCTTAACAATCACATAGATTTTCTCCATGATGAGATGGAATCAATATCTGCTGTCTTATTAATTAATATTGTCTTTAAGACTTCATTTCTTGGAGGAGTGTTTTTAAATCCCATCAACACTCAGAACAAAATGGAATGTCCAATTTTGTCCCAACTCAGGATAGAATTTCAGGAAAAAGAGATTTAAAACCTACTTGAATTCAAAATGTTTCAAACTCTAAAATACTTCAGATTCTTGGTAAACAGTCAGCTAAATTATTTTCCAGAAAAGGGCTGCATTTTTATAAAAATGGATGCAATAAGAGGGGTAGTGGGTGAGCTTTTTACCCTCCTAAAATACTCAGGGTCATTTTGGGATTACATGAGCAAATTTACAGGGAAATCCAGGGCTGCAGTCACCTATATCACTTCCCCCTTGAGAATGTCTATGGAATTTAGGTGAGATTCTTGGTGCTCTCTGAACTTGGTTGTTTTCTTGCAGACGTTTCATTACCCAACTAATAATATCACTGCTAGGGTACAAAATAGCCCAAGAAAGCAGGTGAAAAATGATGTGGTTAATGATTATGGAAGCATAACTCAGATTAAAAAACAGAATAACAGAGTTGGAAGGGACCTTGGAGGTCTTTTAGTCTAATCCCCTGGTCAGGCAGGTAACCTTATACCATTTTAGACACATAGTTGTCCAGTCTCTTCTTAAAAACCTCCAGCATTGGAGCATCCACAACTTCTGGAGGCAAGTTGTTCCACTGATTAACAAATAATAGAATAGAATAGAATAGAATTTTTTATTGGCCAAGTGTGATTGGACATACAAGGAATTTGTCTTGGTGCATATGCTCTCAGTGTACATAATAGCACACCACAGAAAACCTCAAGGCAAAAACCTAGCACTGATAATGCTACTTACTGTAGTTGAGCAATGAAACATCTGCCAGAAAACAACTAAGCTCAGGGAGTACCATGTACCTCATCTGAATTCCATAGATATCCTCAAGGGGGAAGTGATCAACCCAGAGTTCAACTCTGAGCTACAAATATTCTCTTCTATTGGATTTAGGTGACTAAAGACAATTCTGGTACTTGGTTTTATAACTTAAATTTGTTTAAAGTGGAGCGGGCTGAAAAAAGAAGTCATGCTGATACCCTAGTTACACCCAAATTATTCTTTTTTTTATTATAACATTGAAGTAATCCAATTAATATTTCAAGACCCTATAAAAATCATGTCCTTTTTCTGAGTATGGATTTTCTTAATACCAGTATGTGCATTTCAGTGGGCTAATATGCTGAATATAATTGTGCTGTAGTCTAACAGCTTCTTCTACAATATCAAAGAAAGTACAAAATTAATGTTTGTAATTTATTATAAGTGAAACAGTGAAATTATGCAAAACCTACCATTCTAGGAATTGAGTGTTCTCCAGGACATTCTGTTCTTCTAAATCGAACTTATTCAGCCATTCCGGGAATAGTCTGGAAGTTTTGCAAATCTTGCAAATCTTTAGTTAATCATTCAGTGTGTTCCAGTTGAAACAGGTATTTGAAGAGAATAGCACACAACATTCAATTCCTGAAACTGTAGAGTTTATTTGCTTATATTCTCCTTTGTTTATTTGCTTATTTATTTATTTGTATTCAGCCTTTATTATTTTTACAAACAAATCAGGGCAGTGACATGTCCAATTTCCCCAAAGACACAGAATTACTCTAAAAGCCCAAACAGATTTTAATCTTGAAATTCCTCCCATTCTGGAACAAAGCAGAATGCAAAAAAATTAAGTGGATAGTATAGTGCCATAATTATTCAAATAACCCAAACTCATCTGAAATAATATAAGTGGTCCATGTTTAGTGATTGCCCTGTGTAATGATCATTCTTACTTATGACAGTGACAAAAAATTAGCTTTATAGTCAGTCCTCACATTTATGACCTTTGAAGGTCTGAAACACAAAACAAAACTGAAATAAGATCATACACACAGTCAAGCCTTCTTCTTAATGACTCAATTGTGATCACTCAGAGTGGACTACCTGTATGCCAAATTTAAGCTATATGAGAATTAATCTGCCACAAGATGTGTTAGCCAGAAAACTGCTTCAGAAAACAGCCATTTATAAAGTGCCTTGAATAAATTGAACTGACTCTATGAAGTCACTGATTCCGATTATACAAGTAATTGTGCAGAGAATAAATAAAAAAGATTGCCTGAATTCCTGCATAACTGAATTATCTTAAGAACTGGCAGGCTCATTGCTGATATGTTATAACACAATAAAATTGCAGGACATTCCATATGACAGTTCACAATTAAATCCCATTAATTCTTTCTTTTATTTTCTAGAAATTCCATTGATGGATGAAGACCCTTAATCTGCACAAATATTTCTCATATCTTGTTGGGGCAGGGGAATAAATCATTTACATATGTATACATACATATCTATATTATCTATATGAAACTCTATATAAAGACTGATTACAGATGGAGGCAAGGATATTTTCTGTTTTTATAAATCTTCCTCATTATAATGTCATCAGATTTTGTGCGCATATTTTAAATCAACTTTGGGGTTGAGAGCATCAGCTATTCAACAGCAGCTTTACAAAATGAATCCTGAGGATTTGATGAGACTAAACATTACAGGAGAATTACACGTTTGTGGAATAGTGACAAGTGTATCTGCATCGCAGGAAGTTTTAACAGATATTTTAAAACAACAATAAAGAGTAGACAAAGGTACAAGTGGAAGTCATAATAGAAGTATTTCAGCTAATGTAAATTCTGTTTAATCAAAGCTGCTTCATATTTATGATGGACCATACTTTACAAATTTAATTTATTGAGGGAAAAATAAATGGTTGAAATTAAAATCAAAGAGGGTCACTTCTAAATTTCTTCACGAAATTCAAGGTGGAAACTTTTACTGCAAGCAAATAAAACACTTGGACTCAAGGAAAAGCTTAATTATTGGGGGTAGAAACTCATTGGAAGTAACCTGAAGATTATATTGAAATTAAGTAAAAGTACTGTAGATGATACTGTAAAGAACATGATATGTCACAGGGAAATGATGAAATATTGATACTTCCTAATTATTGTGTTAGGGGACCTGGGAAAGGGAGGCATTAAAATACTTCATTAAACATGGAAACATATAAAAATACAAAATATTTTTTATTCAAAAAAGCAAATGTTGGGAAATCTTCAGCCTCAGATATGTAGTAAGAGACCTGGGTTCAGTAGAATCTAAGAGTCATAGAATGGTTATTCTCATGAAAGAAAAAGAAAACTAAGTTGACTGTGAACTGTTTGAGTGCTTTAGGACTGAATATCACAGAAGAAAATGCTATTAGTTGGGTGACACTGATCAGGAAGTGATTGCATATACAGGTAACTTTTGTATATATAAATTTTCATTATATATTTTTCTACTGTATAGTCATTTGGATTGTGTAAAGAATAGCATTGCTATGGGATAAAGATATGACTCGATTTTTAAAAGAATGAGCTATCAATACAGTAATTATAGCTGAAAGTAACTTCATTTCATTTCATTTAAAGATGTGGGTAAAATAAATAAAATGCTTAAGAAGAATACAGACGTGAAAAGATTGCTTTTTTATATAAGGTTGCCTATAGACATTATATCTTTCAGCCTTACAGTACTGCTGAACAGAGAATTGGAACAAAAAGGAGAAGCTTCTATTGTGAGAAAGCAGCTAAAGTATTCATACAGCTGAAATTTAAGCCACATTTAGGATGTGATAGGACAACAACATTAAGCACACATTTGGGGGTTAAAAAGCAGCTTTAAAGTATCCTGGGATCCTCAGAAGGTTGGTCTGAGGAAGGTTTTTGTGCCATCATCCTGTCAAAAATATATTCCTCCACTACCCACCTGCTTTTGGGCAGAAAGAAAGATAGAGTAATGTCTTCTCTACCAAGTCAAATGGTCATCTCAGCCACTGAACATGGACTTCCTGATTCCAAATCTAGATATTTAGACTGAAACCCAAATATTATTTTCAGGGTAAATTTACTGTTGGATTCAGTAAATGTCAAATTGATATAAAAGAGATTTTTGAAGCCACACAAATTATGTTGATTTTGTTTTTACCTCTCTTATTTCTTCTGTAAAAAACTACAGGAATTTTTGTGTGGCGAGAGACCTTGTATCTCTTGATGATAATTTTTCTTTCATTCTGTAACAACATTAAAATAACATGCTACATGCGTTTTATGTACATTTGAATCTTCTGTAAGTAAGTAAGTTAAGTAAGTACGTACGTACGTACGTACGTACATACGTAAGGAAGTAAATAGCTTACTGTTAGAGCTATTTTGATTTAACAGCAACCATGACAAGAAGTGTATGCAATAAACATTTTATAATGCTAATAGCCTCAATTCTTCAAGCTATAGTATTGGGAAATGTTTCTCTAACATTTGCAATCCTTCAAACAAACCAATAAACTATATAGGAGATTATTTTAGACAAAACAGAAATAAATTGTTAGTGCCTTTTAAATTTGCTTTCAAATAACCATTCCTGGCTATTTGAAATTAATTCATAAGTTTTAGTACAACCTTGCAAAAATTAATAAAATCACCAGTACAGCTTAGTCTAAGATTTCTGGGAATAAAACACTCGGTAGACAACATTTTTTTCTGAAGGATCCACAGTGTAAATGACAAATGACACAACAGGCCAGGGTATTTAAATGACAATGACAGATATAAAATTTCAGAGTAATGGCTCATGTAAATAAGGTAGAGTGAAAACTCCATTATTGGCTCAAAATTGTAGCTGCTTTCAGTGCCTTAAACTGGGCATGAACAATCCATAGCCCATCAGCCACATGTGGCCCTGGACAGCTAGTGATGTTGCCCCACAAGATCTTATAAAAAATAAAAAGGGAAATTTCAGAGGGCCGTGCCGACCCTCTGGAATGACTTACACACTGAGCTCCGGACTCTGTTCCTTTCACAAAGTCCTAAAGACATGGCTTTTTAAGCAAACCGCCTGATCTGTTTGGGAGTTTTTAGTTAATTGTGGGGTTTTAAATTGGATTTTTAACTTTATTATTGTTTTGTTTTTATTGTTATTTGTTGTGAGCCGCCCCAAGTCCTTCGGGAGAAGGGCGGCATATAAATTTTAATAAAAAATATACATTAACTATATTGTATATTACATGTGGCCCAAGACAATTCCTCTTCACTTAATTTGATTCAGCCAAGCCAAAAAGTTGGACAACCATGTCCAAACACTATGGATGCTTATACCAGAAAGATGTCCTCAAACAGTAGCACTGATGGTTTTCTGCCAATATTTATTTTCTGACAGCTTGGTAGAGTCTAAATAAACCAAGACCTATATTTTTTGCAAGGAACAGATTAGGAAAAAAAAATCCTGGGTATATAATGCATACAGATTAATTTTTACTTTGTATTTTGATTCTGAACAATGTTGAGGACAAATGTTGAGGACAACAAGCTCTTGTTCCAATTCAACTAAATTATTCATAATTATTCCACTTAAGAAAATGTGTCCCCATCCCTTCTTTTATGACATGCATGTTTTCAATTACCGGTAGTTATTGTGATAAGTCCAGAAAAGTTCAGCACTAGGGCCCTGCCAAAATCTGATCAGGAAAATAGAATAGAATAGAATAGAATAACAGAGTTGGAAGGGACTTTGGAGGTCTTCTAGTCCAACCCCCTGCCCAGGCAGGAAACCCT
>JANHZT010003345.1:56020-78708 GCA_032468215.1 Stegonotus admiraltiensis | reverse complement strand
AAGACCCCTTGCATAAGCCTGATGGTGGCAGATGAGATTCTATTGAAACGTTGCCAAAGTGCTCTCAATCTTACACGGGAGAAGACTCGAATACACCAAGACTTGCATACCTGTACCCGTGAAAATCTACAAAAACAAGTATATATATATATATATATACACTTAACATCTTCGTCTCAAGTATTAACAAATTTTGCAAATTTCAGTCCTGATTATTATAAATGAGTGGCCTGGCATGCAGTCATGAGAAAAATTATGCATTCTGTGGATCTTTCTACATGGGATGTAAAGCCTTTCTTCCTCCATCCTCATCTTTGTTAAATTATAAGTTTTCAGACAGAAATTGCTTTCTTTCTCATATGTTTGGATATGAGAGAAAGCAGACTATGTTCCTTCTTTTTTATTGGCAGATTTGAGCACTTTAATGATAATTCTCATTACCACTTTCTTACCCGAAAAGATTATTATAATGTAAGCCTGAGGCATACCACATACAAATGACACTTTCGTTTTATTAGAAAATCAGTTTATCAGGTTATGGTTTTTAAGCAACATAGTGGGTAGAGTGTGAAGATTGTTTAAGCTTTTCCCTGCTGATCAATTTTCAACTCCATGTTCTTCTTGAATGTTTTCCCCCATTGCAGGTTCCCAGATATATGTGTTAAACAGGTGATTCCTATTTGAAATCTAAAAGGGAAATAAAAAAAAGTCTGGTGAGATTAACATTGTTATGAATTGAGATGTAGAATAGAATAACACAGTTGGAAGGGACCTTGGAGGTCTTCTAGTCCAACCCCATGCTTAGTGAATAAATTAGTGAAGCAAATTTCTTCATCAGTACGATGGAAAAAACATGAAACTGGGAAAACAACTCTCTCTGGAAGAAAGTGAGAGGTGACATAGAATGACTTCATTCCTTGAGTCAAAATGTGCTGTGTTTAATTCTTAAATACTTAGACCTGCATATAATGTAGATCTATGTCATACTTCTGTCATTCTGATTTGAACTACAACACTATCAGCAAGGAGGGCACATTGTACTCATTATCTTGTTACTTAAGCAAAGGTTGAAGACTTTGGACAAACAGAAGTAACTGGCTATGTATGGTGTGCCTCTCCTCTCCATTTGCAGATTGCTCAAGTCCCATCTGTGGGGCATTAAGCTAGTAGTATTCCAATACCACTGGATATCTCTTGTGGTCTTCTGCTAAGCTGTCAGTTACGCATGCTGAGCAGAATATAAATGTTCCTCTTTTTATAAGAGGGGGTTTTTTTGGAGGAGGGGAGACTCGTTTTTTTCAGCGCTGTAATCTCTAAGGCATTTTAGGAAGGCTTTCAAACCACACATACCTTCCATGTGTGAATGGTCATTGGGGATCAGGAATCTTGAATTGTATTTCTGGTGGCAAAGCTTTGTTAAGAATAGCCATGGAGAAGGGGAATGTAGGTCATGAGAACAGTCCCCCACCTCACATACAGGCACCCAAGACAGTAGTTCTCTATCCCATCATCTTCTCTGCTAAGAAATTGTGACCAGAAGTGTCTTCCTGCATACAGAGGTAAATCTCACAGATGCGGCTTGATTGTTGTTATCATGAATTGTGCAAGTCTTTGTCTAACTTGCACAAGGAAATAAAGATGGATAAGAGGGCACTCAGAATGAGCCTATACTAAGAGGCTTAGTATATGCAAACGTGTGGCTGAGCTGAAGGAGGGAGATTTGGAAATATTAACTGAAAGCCTCAAAGCACTTTTCATTTGTATCAGAGCCTGAGAGAGTGCAAGATAATCATATATGATTGTTACATATGATAAAGGCTCTGTGATGACTGGGCTATCAGAACTGTCACTGGAAACCCCCTCCTAGTTAAGTCCAGAGGGGAAGAGTGCTGAAGGTGTCCTAAATTATAATTATAAGCATTCATATTAATAATTCTGTTTTCAAATTATATAACAGTTCATTTGATTCACTGTCAAATGTCGTACATAAAAAGTGATTCTGATTATCCCCACCTTCCAACAAATGACATCTCATAAAGAGAAAGAAACAGAGGAAAAGAAAACTATTTTCAAATCAGGAAAGGGTTGGTGGTGGCAGCGAAAGCATTGATATGGCAACTTGTAGCTTCCAAGTTGACATGGTAATTTAGAAATCTCTCTGGAATCTTGGGATTATGCTTTGATAGGGAAGAACCAAATTAATCAGCAGAATGACTTGCCTCCAGAAGTTGTGGGTACTCCAATACTGGAGGTTTTAAAGTAGAGATTGGACAACAATTTGTTTGAAACAGCATAGGGTTTCCTGCTTGAGCAGATTGAATTAGAAGACTTTGTCCTTTCCAACTCTGTTATTCAAATGTGAAACAAAACAAAAAAGCAGATGCCCTCAAAAGTTAAAAAAAAACACACACGCCATATTTCCCTCAAGTAAAATCTGACTCCTTAGTGGCTCCATGAATATGTTCTTGGCAATAGCATAGAAGTGGATTGTTGTTGCCTTCTTTTACAGGGGTGTCAAACTGGCAGCCCGCGGGCCAAATGCATCACGCGCAAGCCACTCCCACTCCAGCTCCATGAATGAGAAAAAAGTCACGAAACGTCACGTGATGGCAACGTGACGCCGCGAGTTTGACACCTGTGTTTTAGGATGTTTTTATAACTTTACAAATTACTCTTCAGCCCTCAGATTTCCTAGTGGTGTTCTATTAAATTACTAAGCTTTTTTAGCTTTATGACCTGCTGTGGTCTCTGCATGAAAGACCATTTATCTTGTTTATCCACCCAATAATTAAATAAAGTTTAGATAGATA
This sequence comes from Stegonotus admiraltiensis, assembly GCA_032468215.1. NCBI lineage: Eukaryota > Metazoa > Chordata > Lepidosauria > Squamata > Colubridae > Stegonotus > Stegonotus admiraltiensis. The sequence goes on along the minus strand of JANHZT010003345.1, from coordinate 75,898 downwards.
CAAGTATTTGTGAATTGTCTGAAACCAAATGCAATTTATAAATCTTGGGTGACTTGAGTGGCTTTTTTGTGAACTTAGAAAATTAATCAGAGTGATTTATAGTTAGGACATCCTGGAGTTACCTTTTCTTCTAGGCCAGTGTTTCTCAACCTTGGAAGCTTGAAGATGGGTGGATTTCAACTCCCAGAATCCCCCAGCCAGCGCTGCTGGCCGGGGGATTCTGGGAGTTGAAGTCTACCCATCTTCAAGTTACCAAGGTTGAAAAACACTGTTCTAGGCATTACTTGCTCAGAAAACCTGGACATAACAAATAACAACTGTACCTTGAAATACAGCTCCACAATCTGTGTTTCCAGAGTTAAATGTTACACCTGGAAGTCCTGAATATAGATCTCCAGGCTCTTTGAAAAGTCAACAATTTTGTGCAACTTTGTGTCCATCAGAAATAGAAAAATTATCAAACTTGTGGGGAGAATAGCACTGCATCTAATTCAAATTACATTATAATGAAAGTAAAACAAATGTAGTTTTGTCCTCCTTTTTGTTTTTGAAATGAGGCCCCAGCATAACACCCAAGAGACAAATGAAGCTCTGAGCTCGAAAAAGTGGCACATCCATGGTTTGAGATCTTTTTTTCTCTGCCTTCTTCTCTAAAAGTGACAGGAAAAGTGTGACTGGTAGCTGCAATGTAGTTTATTTCTGTGTTAAATAGGAAAACACCATGTTGATAAGTTTCATTTTGAGTAATGTTCTTCTTAGGATGTAATGAAAATATAGAATTTCCCCATTTTCCAAAGCACCATACTTTTGTAAACAAGTTGCAAGGGAAAACAAGCAGGATCATCACTAACATGGCATCCTTTTTTATGAATTCGCAATAACATTTTTAAAAAAGTTATTAGATGAGTTTTGATCTCTCTATTTAACCTATGTTGTTATGTTTAATTCAGATTCTGTGGTCCAATGCAAAGGATAATGTTTTTCTTTTCCCCATCCTTTTCCTCTAGGCACAGATTGAGAGCATGATGTTTTATCTCTGCATGATATTTGCTGTTGGAACAGTGCTTGTGTGCCGAGAAACACTTGCAATTCGTAGCTGTTCAGTGGAAAACACGATAGCCTTCTACGATTTCTGCAATCTCACTTGGGTGCCATCTGTGCCTGAACATGTTGATATTCTATCCCTAAACTTCAATTTCATCCAAGAAGTTAATGCAACCTCTTTCCCTCTGAGGGAGGAACTAAAGATTTTATTCCTTGGATCACAAAAACGCTTTCCCTTAACCATAGGAAAAGATGCTTTTAGGAACTTGCCAAACCTACAACAATTGGATTTGGGTAGCAACAGAATGATGGTGTTAGACCCTGATGCTTTTGTGGGCTTGTTTAGAATCCGTATTCTTAAACTGTATCAAAATGAACTTGATAGATCCATTCTGGAAGAGGATTACCTCAGAGATTTGATTTCATTGGAATATCTGGACCTCAAATATAATAGAATCACTCACGTCCGCCCTCACAGTGTATTTTATAACATGACATCCTTGGACATTCTAGACTTGGACACAAACCCTATTGCTTCTATCTGTGAAGGGGATCTTAATAATTTCCAAGGAGCAAGGTTCAAATTGTTTATTCTTCGTTATACTAATCTGTATACAAGATCTGTGGATTGGGCTACTTGTGGGAATCCTTTAAAAAACGTTAGCATAGAAACACTGGACGTTGGAAATAATGGCTGGGGTACAACTCTAACACAGCGATTCTGTGCAGCTATTAGAGGGTCCCCACTGTTGGCCTTGAAGATGTCCTCTCATGTTATGGGCAAATCATTTGGATTTAATAATCTTCCTGATCCTGATATTAATACATTTGCAGGTCTTAATGACAGTGGCCTCATCTTGCTTGATATATCAAAAGGCTTGATTTTGACTCTTAAACCGTACATATTTCAATATCTCCATGATTTGAAGCTGCTGAATTTAAACAATAATAAAATAAATAAAATTTGGAACAGAGCATTTCTTGGTCTTCAGAATCTGCAGTATCTATACCTATCAAACAATCTGCTTGGTGAGCTCTATAAGGACACTTTTGAAGGGCTTCCTAATGTGATTCATATAGATCTAAAACATAATCACATTGGAGTGATTGATAGAGATCCATTCAAATCCTTACCAAAGCTTCAACACGTGGATCTCATGGATAATGCTTTAAAAGTAATAGATTCTCTCCCAAATCTCATCTATGTTATGTTAGGTGACAACCGGATACAAAGTACACCTTATTGGAAAATACAGTTTATAAATGCCACAGTCCTTGACTTAAAAGGAAACAGACTGGGGAATCTGGGTGATCTCTATGAACTTCTCCAATTTCCAGCCCTGGAATACCTTGTTTTACAAAACAATCGTTTATCCTATTGCTTCAAATACAAAGACATAGCAAAAGACAATCGGTTGATTTACTTGGACCTTGGAGACAACATGCTAAAGCTTATATGGGAGAGGGGTTTATGCTTGGATGTGTTCAAAGCACTTTCCCGCCTGGAAATTCTCTATCTCAATAACAACTACCTTACTTTCATCCCAGAGGGTATATTTAGTGAGCTAATGTCACTCAAGACACTTAACTTGTCTAACAACCTGTTGACTTCCATTTCTCAAGATGCCTTTCCTACAAATCTGAAAGTTCTTAATTTGTCATCAAATCAGCTATTTTACCCTGATCCTCAGCAATTTGCAACATTAGACCAGCTGGATATCACCCATAACAAATTTTACTGTACCTGCCTATTAAGCAACTTTATCATGTGGCTAAACCAAACCAATGTTACTTTAGATGGCTCACGCAATGACATAGTTTGTTCTGGACCACCGGAGTTTGTTGATGTTCCTCTCCAAGGCTTAGATACAGAGAATTGCAATGAAGACAAGCTCATGGAGCCTCTGCAGCTGTCACTCTTCATTTTTATCTGTTTTACTATAACTGTGTTTCTAGTAGCAGTAGTTGTTTTTACTCATTTTAGGGGAGTTTGCTTCCTCTGGTATAAAACACTCATACAATTCCTCATGAAGGAGCTCCCACCAGAACTGGATCAACAGGGACACAATTATGATGCTTATCTTTGCTATAGCAGCAAAGACTTTGAGTGGGTCCAAAGTTCCTTGATAAAGCATTTAGATTCTCAGTATTCTAAGAAGAACAGATTTGCCCTTTGCTTTGAAGACAGAGATTTCCTGCCTGGGGAGGATCATATCAGTAGTATTCATGATGCTGTCTGGAACTGTAGGAAAACAATTTGCGTGGTCACAAAACAGTTTCTCAAGGATGGCTGGTGTGTGGAAGCCTTTAATTTTGCCCAGAGTAGGTATTTCACAGATCTGGAGGATATCCTTATAATGGTGGTAGCTGGATCTCTTTCTCAATATCAGCTTATGAAATATCAACCAATCAGGATCTTTTTGCAAAGGGGGCAGTACTTGAGATGGCCAGAAGACCATCAAGATTTGGAGTGGTTTTTAAGCACACTGTCTCACCAAATAATGAAGGCAAAGAAAATTAAGAAGTCCCCAGCCCTTGAATTGAAGGTTATCAGTGTTTCCTAACAGGTGTAGTTCCTGGCCACCATGCAATGTCATAAGGAAGCTTACTTTCCAGACAATTTGTCAGTTTGTTCTGATACCATACTGAGCCATTCTTTCTGTCCAAAGAGCTAGGTCAGGGGTGTCAAACTCAAGGATGCTTAGATCTGGCTCACAAGGCTGCCCTGGAAACAGTGAAGGACCGGCTTGCACAGCCCTCCCGAGCTCCGTTTTCACTGGCAGAGCACTCGGGCCACCACAGGTACCCCCAACACAAATTATGTCCAGCTGGCCATCCCCCCCCCAAGATCAAACACAACCCTGATGCGGCCCTCAATGAAATCAAGTTTGACACCCCTGAGCTATTTGAATCTGGTATTGATTCTTCACTGTTCTCTGTTATATCTCCGGTAAACTTGACTTCATTTTTTTTCACTGTAAAATGTCAGATTACTTATTATACTGTTAAATTGTGGAAGCCAAGTTATGGATTATTGGTATACAGGTAGTCCTCAACTTACAACCACAATTGAGCCCAAAATTTATGTTGTTAAGTGAGAAATTTGTTAATTTAGCCCCATTTTATGATCTTTCTTGCCACATTTATTAAGTGAATCACTCCAGTTGTTAAATTAGTAGCATGGTTGTTAAGTGAATGTGGTTTCCACATTGACTTTGCTTGTCAGAAAGTCACAAAAGGGGATCACATGACCCCGGGACACTACAACTGTCATAAATGTGAGTCAGTTGTCAAGCATCTGAATGTAAATCACATGACCATGGGGATGCTGCAACGGTCATAAATGTGAAAAATTGTCATGTCACTTTTTTCAGTGCCATTGTCACTTTGGATGGTCACTAAACGAAATATTGTAAATCGAGGCCTACCTGTAGACCAGGGGTGGGCAACTGTGGCCCTTTTACAACCTGTGGACAGCTTGGCTGTCTCAGGAATTCTGGGAGTTGAAGTCAACAGGCTGTAAAAGGGCCACAGTTGCCCACCCCTGCTGTAGACAGTTTGGAAGCACATGTATATCTCCTGAAATAAAGAAATGGTGCAGTTTAATGCAACTATACATGTTGCTGATGTTGCTCAGCCCAAAAGGTGGGTAGGCGGGGGATGTTGCAGTCTCTGCTTTGTGGGTTTCAGATAATACCCTGTTTTCCCCAAAATAAGACATCCCCTGATAATAAGCCCATTTTGAACGCATGGCAATAAGGCCAAGCGCTTATTTCAGGGTTCAAAAAAATATAAGACAGGGTCTTATTTTCAGGGAACATGGTAGATTTGTGCAAACATTCAGTAGAGCAGTTTTTCAACCTTGACAACTTTAAGAAGTGTGGACTCCAACTCCCAGAATTCCTGGAACTCCACACATCTTAAAATTGCTAAGCTTGACAAACACTCTTAATAGAAACTTAGTTTCATTAGGAGCTAAGATACAAAACATGGCTCCTGCCACTCCAGTGTTTTGTAATGTATACGGTATCTGTATTTCTTTGTGCATTGAGCAGTCAGGCTCTGCAGATTTGTGCCAAATTCAATTCAAGATATTCAGATGCCTTCCTGTCTTGAGGGACTATCCTTTTTAGACTTCCTGTTCATGGAGAGGTTTGTTTATATTCCACTCGAAAAAACAGGGTCACAGGAGTGCTTGGTGTACAAGATGAGGTGCAGGGTAGCTTGCATTCTTATCCTGAATGCTTGCAGAGAGTGATAATTGAAATATGGAATGGATGAACTTTTTCAATGTACATTTTTTCAGGCAGATCTGTGTTTTGTTTTTGCATACATATTTCTTCTCAAGAGCGATGTTTTGAAATCTGACTGAGCAGGTCACTTTCCATCAAGATGTTTTTTTTGGCTTAGTTATTCCCTGTAAATTAAGCACTTACCAAGGAGGATTGCATCATTGCACGTTCTTCCCTTGTCTTCTGTGTGTATTTTTGCCATGTGCACAGGATGTTGGCCATAACTCCAGCCAAATTGGGGAAACGTCGTTCGAAGTATTTGACTAGTATGAGGCATTGAGGCAGGGCCTTCCAACAATATTTATTTTGAATGGAATAGAAAGGTTTAAGTACAACTATCTCAGTGGCTAAGCAATTTAGTCCTTAGTAGAGTGAAACCCAGTACTTCACCTCTTACATATTATTATTATTTGTTTCATTTTGTACATAATATTAAAGTGTTAGTAAATATTTAAACATATTATTTAAAAAAAAACTTTTGTGACCCTCTTGAATTTGTTTCATAATAACTACCTCAGAACAGGTGTGTGTGAGAATTTGTTTTTTATAAGAACTTACCCAAACTCCCCCCCATAAGAAAATATTAAAGAGGTTAAAAACCTGAATATAGAAGAGCACAACAATGACATATTCTTCTAACATTCAATGTTCAAATTAATTTTTTTTGAAGATACCAGGTGTATATGTGGCTGAATTAATTTAAATATTGAGTGTTTAAAACAAAACAGCATTCTTGTCCCCTGTTAATACAAAGTGCATGACTAGCTAACTGGTATCAGGAGGCGTTATGCATTCCAACAGATGTCATGGGTTATAATTGATATGTGATCCACTGATATGCATTTTCATCTCAAAGAAAGTCTTAAAATATTTCTGGTAGCCTTGTTATTGGTGATTAGAAAGCACAAGTTCCATTAGTGGACTGTGAAAAGAATAGCTGGAATGTGGTAATGTGCCTCTTTTTCTCTCTCTCAAATGCAAAAGTTAAATTGGCTGTTGAAGAAAGTACAGAATAGTCCATCTGAGAGAGCTGGAGATGAGGGGAAAATAATACTCATTTCATCAAAAAGCAATCTGTTCCCTTTCTCACATTAGAAGTGACCCTAAACAACCTGCATGGAAACCCAGTTAATTGAATAGAGCAGGGGTGTCGAAGTCAATTTCATTGAGGGCCGCATCAGGGTTGTGTTTGACCTCGGGCATGGCCAGCTTGACGTCACTTGCGCCTTTGATGGGCCAAGTGCTCTGCCAGCAAAAACAGGCTCCCAATCTCTGACTTCGGCTGGGATGACCTCCTGCAACCCTCTGCAAGCGAAAACAGGCTCCTAATCTCCGTTTTCGGCTGGGACAGCATCCTGCAACCCTCTGCCAGCAAAAACAGAGCTCAGGAGCACTGTGAGATGGTCTTTCGCTGTTTCCAGGGCGGCCCCTCTGGCCAGATCTAACCACCCCATGGGCCTTGAGTTTGACACCCCTGAAATAGAGCATTTGTTCCAGCAATGCTAGTTTACTCAGCATTTTTGCCAGACATGTAGAACAGAGCTTTTTGTCTTATCCAGGATAGGAGAACATCCATGTAGTGAAAGGATACAGAGGTCAAATCCTGCTGGATTTTTAAGTTGTAGCATAGAATGAGGGGAGCTGGCCCTTTGCTTTCCAGCATGTTGGCTTTCCATTGTAAAACTAGTTTTCTTTAACAGAAACAATCTGGGAGGCAGAGCATCTGGGAGGCACCAAGAGAAATGCCCAGAACCCAGAAGTAGATTGCCTCCTTCCAAATGCCTTGTTGGGGACCCTGAAAATAGAAGCTTGGGTTATGATCTTAAACCAACAGGAGTTTAGCTGGAGTACTGAAGTATCTACTATGGTACTGATAATTTCTGAGTGGCATTCTCCTGCTGTTCCAATTTTTAGGAAAATAAGTGTGCAAATTGGGATGTCTCAAAAAATCCAAAGGAACGAAATGGCAATTCTTCAGTAATTTTCTCAAACTGTAAAGTGTTTTGGTTAAAATATTGTTTTCATAATAGTGATTTATGGGGTATTTTGCATTCCCACTTTGTTATATTATGACCTTAACTGGTATTTTGCTGTATATTATATAATGAGATGTGTATTTATTTTGTATAATTAAAAGATTAAAAACAAGCAAGGATGTTATTTCTAAATGCTAATGTAAAGATACAAGTGGAAAGTTTTTCAGTATTTCAATGTTTTTTATGCTACGTGTACAGTATCTCCTAAGGTTTAACTGTAAATTAAAATTTTCTTATTAATTCCTTTTAAATGACTGCTAATAGTATTTAGTGATGGTAAATATCTTCATTGAAATGGAAGACACATTTATACTTCTGTCATGTTAAATTGGTTCAGTAAAACAATGTGAAGCCTGTTTGGGGAGGGGGATTGTATTTTAAATGAATTATATTAGATTAATGTTATTGAATATGGAAACTGGAACATGATTTTATGCTCCTTATCCTCTAGATGGCAGTATGGGATTTTGACAATTCTGAATACTTTTACCAAGAATTGTACCCATTCAAAGTACTTCAATAAGCAATTTTCTTTTTTTTTGGTGCTTTTTTTATCCCCATATTAGTCGAAGAACATAGGAAGATTGCACCAGAATGTATGGTGACAACAGCTTTCATAAATTAGAACTCGTTTATTATACACCCATCTGGGAGATCTGCATGAAGGGCAGCAAATTATACAGTGTACTCAAATACTAATGTGGTATCATCAGTTGGAAATGTTTGAGTCCAGAATTATAATCAGAAAAATGACAGATATGAGAGGACTGCAAAATATATACAAGATCTCAGTAGGACATTGCACTGAACCAAACACATTCAAATGGAGTTCTTAGTACCAGCCAAGAACATAAAGTTGCCCTGGCAACATTTTTCTCTGCTACATCATTATCCAGCCCAGAAGTGAGACAGGGCTAAATCATTTTAAGCTGCACAAGTCTCCAAGCTGTATATTCACTCCTATCTCCCCTTACTTAAATTTGGTTCAAAGAGCAGGTGCAAGGAATATAAAATTAGACAGACTATTTTGAAAAGAAGTCACATTACTTTAATTACCTGAAACAGACCAAAGGCAAGGAATGATCAATAGGGACTGCAAGTTGCATGCTGATACTGCACAAGAAGTACTTTACTTGCAACCATTTATTCAGCACCTGTTCAAAGTCATGGTGGCACAGAATGAACTGTAACTGGCTCCTGAAGTTACAGCACATACAGTACCTCCATGGTCATGTGTTCAAATTTTGGGCGCCTGGTAGCCCACCCATACTTACAACCAAAGGGGCACTTCATTCCCCTGGCTTGCCTGTCTCTCTCCTGTCTATGACCTTTTGCCCCCCTCCACTCCATGGATGCTGGATGCTCCATGGATGCTGCCATGCATCCATGCTGTCCTAGTGGATCCTGCTGCTCAGACTGGCTCTTGGACAGGCAAGTGCTGGCCCTACAAGACTTTCTTCCCCAGGTTGCACATGGTGATTTCCTTATGAGATTTGCGGAAGATGGCCTCACATGGCCAGCAGCTGCCTTGCACAGAGCCAAACAAGGCATGACCTCATTAGCAGCGAGAGCAAGAAGTTGGCAAAAGGTCAACTGGGTGGTCGCGGGCAGGGTGGTGAGGGGGACTGGGATTAGGCTGGCATGGATGCAACTTTGCCTTTGTGATGCACTGACAGGTCCATCTGGGGTTGGGCTTCATGCTGCAAAGGGCTTCACTGTGCTGCAACTCAGGGGCTTTTTGCAGCCCCAGAACTATGGCATGCCAAGAAACCATTGATCTGCAGCATGGTAAGCATCTCCAGAGATGGGTGGTTCTGGGGCTACTTGCCACCCTTCAAGGCAGAGTGCAGCAGACTGGCCCAAAGAGCAGAGACAGGGCTGGGGGGGGGGGGAATAGACAGTTGGCAGGAATTGAAGGAAAGTCAGTACCTTACTTTTGAAAAATTGAGGTTTGGAGCTGAGAGGGACCAAGCCCAGAATGGCTTAAATTGGGATAGGACCTTGGTTAATGAATGAAGGGGTTCAGTTAAGGATGGCAATAGGAATGCTAGGATTGCCATCAATATGGTCACATGACGTCACAGTTTACAGCTGTATCTCTGAGCGATGAAAATTCCAGTCTCAATAATGATTGTAACTTCAGCATTACCCGTACAGTTTTCTGCCAGCTCAAGGAATGGGGATCTCTTTAACATAGCAATGGCCAGCTGGTGCTTAAAACATTTAATGGGGGTGGGGGGGGAGAGCCTGAATATTTCCCAAATTGCTATACCTCCAACTTGCCTTTCAATTACTTTGGAATCAGTAGCACTTTGAACAGTAGAATATCTAGACTTGTGTTGATTAAGGCTTAAAGGTAAAGGTAAAGGTTCCCCTGCACATGCATGTTAGTTGTTTCCGGCTCTAGGGGTGGTGCTCATCTCCGTTTCTAAGTGAAGAGCCAGCGCTGTCCAAAGACATCTCTGTGGTCATGTGGCTGGCATGACTAAATGCCAAAGACGCATGGAGTGCTGTTACCTTCCCACCAAAGTGGTCCCTATTTTTCTACTTGCATTTTTTACGCACTTTTGAACTGCTAGGTTGGCAGAAGCTGGGATAAGTAATGGGAGCTTCTGATCAACAAGCTAGCATCTTAGCCACTGAGCCACCGTGTCCCTGATCAAGGCTTGTTGTTGTTAGTTGTGAAGTCATGTCTGATCCATCATGATCCCATGGACAACTTTCCTCCAGGCCTTCCTGTCCTCCACCATCCCCCAGAGACCATTTAAGCTCATGCCGACTGCTTCAGTGACTCCATCCAGCCACCTCATTCTCTGTCGTTCCCTTCTTCTTTTGCCCTCAATCATTCTCAGCATTAGGCTCTTCTCCAGTGAGTCCTTCCTTCTCATTAAGCGGCCAAAGTATTTCAGTTTCATCTTCAGGATCTGGCCTTCTAAAGAGCAGTCAGGGTTGATCTCCTCTAGAACTGACTGGTTTGATTGCCTTGCAGATTAAGGCTTAGTAATGCATAAAAATATTTTTTACTTCTTTAAATGGACAGAGGGCTCTAGTCATGTCATGCATACTTATTTCAAAGAGAAAAGGTCAGCTAGCTATTCATAGAAGAGACTATGCATTTTTTCCTTCCAGGTAAGCAGTTGTTTGCTTTACTACATCTATTAATAATACACTTTGAGAACCAGAAGCAAGAGGAAATGATGTTATTCTCAAAAAATAAATCATGATGGAAAGGAAGGGATAACTTTTTCCTGTTTAGGTAGAGCTTTTCTGACTGCTAAATTCATGTATAATTCTTGGAGAAAATACTCTGAAACTTGCTGTTTCTATTGTTGGTCCTGCCTTGGTTGCCTGTTTCAGGTCTCCAGATTTGTGGTCCTTGGTAGCCCTAGCCAATACAGCCAGTGGGAAGAGATGGTGTTCTGTAAATCTTCTGGAGGAGTCATAATCTCATTCCTAGAGGTAAGAAGGAAGATTTAGGTTCCAGAAATCTAGAACTTTAAGTACCAAACTCTGATTCACAGATCATTTAGTATGGTAACTTATTCATTCCCTTCTGTATTCAGTTAGTGTAGTAACTTAAGGCAACTTCTTAACAGCTCAGATAAACACTCCCACTTTTTAAAAATGTTACCTAATTTGAGGATGCATAGTATTTCTGTACAAGTAAGAAAAAAACCACTGTAGATAAAGGAAAGTCAGACTTCTTGAGAATAAGCTGCCATTTATAATAGATTTAAAAAAAAAAAACTAGATACACTGAAACATGCTACACTGTGGCAGCTACAGCAATGTGGCTTCTCTTAGTATATGTTACTTCTTTTCTATCAAGACTGTAGTGTTTCTAGAGATGCAGGAATCTTTAGATGCAGCCTTTGCAAATGAGGTGCAGGTGCAATACCTCATACATACCCCAGTAACTTCATATCCTCACAAAAAAGTGCAGAGAAAGAAAAACCAAGCGCCCTGCCTTTCTGTAAAATGGAAATTTAGGGATTTTTATCCCAGAAAACTGGAGTCACTATAACAGACAAAAGAGAGTTTGAAAATTTTCTTCAGCTGGTTCTGTTAGGTGCCTGGGGGAATAGATCAGGTAGCAGAAATTAGAAGTGTTTGGCATTCTGATAAGTCGTTTAAGCTTGATGGATCACAAGGTATGTAGCCTTGGAGACTGTCAGCTACAGTCTGTGTTTTCACCATATAACTACAAGGTGGGAGGAGCTGGATTAAAGGAGGCCATCACTGGTGATTTTGCTGAAGATGACCTAATTTGTTTGAATAGACTGGAACACTGTTTGGAACTCATTCCAAGACACATAATTATCATTCTGAATCTGTGGAGTAGCAGGTAGATGGCTCTAGGGTCAGTCCCAGCCATCTCTGGTTGAAGTAATCAGGCGACAGGAGATGCAAAAGTTTTGTTTCTTAGAGGGCTATTGTCTGCCAGAATAGGAAAATCCATTTTAAACTAAAATTGGCCAGGTTAGGCAGATTTTCAGACTAGATTAGATCTTGGTTGGCAAAATGAAATAAAGATTGCCTTGTTCAATTCTTGAGGTAAGTTCACAGAATTTAAACTGAAATGTACCTCAGAAATTATCCAAACCAAACTCCTATTCAGTGCAGGGTTTACTAGGACATTTCTGACAGATGATCATCTAATCTCTGAAGATAGAGACAAAAAATATAAAAATTGAGAGTTGATAAAAGATAGCAGTAACTACCCCAACTACTCCATAGTTAACAAGCTCGCTAATCTATATGACATAAAGTATTTTGTCAAATCCAGAACTGAAATCAAGATATATTAAATCCATAGCCTTCCCACAATCTATTAAAAAATTAGCCGGACAGCAAATGACGTAGAACTAATCTGGCAAAACATATTCCTAATAAATTCACCCTGATGGTATGGAATGCTACTTCTGGTAATTTCCACATAGTTTTTAAGATATTTATAAATCTTTTTATTATCTACTCTGTAATTTCCCTAGGGGTTAATGTCAGGCTGACTGATTTGCTGATTGATGATTGCTTTCCTCCTTTTTTACAGATAAACAATTGCTCTCCTGTAGTCATCTGACTCATTTCACTGATTCTTCAGGATTTCTCAAAGATAATCCGTAAGATTTCAGCCAGATCATCAGCTAGTTCTGCAGTAGTTTAGAATGTGATTTATCTGGCCCTAGAAATTTAAATTCATTCAAAATAAAGATAACCCAACCATACTACTAACAATCTCAAACTTCAGTCCTGCCTCTCCTGCTGTTATCCCTCCTGCTATGAGAAACAGAAAGATTATAAAAAGAGCATGAACAAAATACAATCTGACCATATGAGTCCTGTCTAGAGAAAAGATCTCTATTTTTTATGAATCCTGGTCTGGATGTACTGTAGGAATTCAGTCTAATTTCCACAATAACCCGCACCAGTCGATGATACTCACAGAATTTTACATCTGACTGCTGGAACAGATGGTTTCTACAACTCTGTATCAATGTTCATCAGAGTAGCTAGCTGATTTTGCAAGTAGACAAAGCTTTCTACATGGTCTTCTGTCATTTTGAAGACTTGTCTCCAGAAATAAACTCAGCTAAAAATGTTAGGTTCCATATCCCTGCAGTGCTGCTAATTAAATTAGCTCCTCCATCAACATTTTGAAATTAGATGAAACTATCTGAAAATGGGCAAGTGCAAACATTACTTTGTCAGCATGAGACACGCATGGCATTTTAATAGTCTACTTAACTATAATGAAGCAGTAATTTATCCTAATTGGTAAGACGCTGATTATACAGGAAATGTGATTCACTCATTGGTACAGATGGCAATGAGAAAGAAAAGGAATGGAAGAAGAAAAAAATCAGACTGATAAGTAAGTATAGTACCATCATCCCATTGTACATGTGCTACCAAGAGCCTGAACTAACTAAAATCCAATTTTTGGAAATTAATCTATTAAAATAGTTTATTAAATTAATTTAATAAGAGATTAGTTTGTAGCTATTTAAAACTCAAAAATTACAACTCCACACTTCTTTGAACTAAATCCCATTAAAATCCAAATTTTCTAAGTTTGCAACAAATTGGGCTGCAAGAGATTTAAATAATAGTGAAAAACAGTCAGGACTTAGTTTAGCTCATCTTTTTCCAGGCAATTGCCTTCCAGAAACTAGTGGACCATGGACCATTCAGCCCAAGTTGTGAATGTTGATAAAATATTGCTCAGGTTAAGCCTTTTTCAAGTATGTCTTTTCTACAGATAGTTACTATTTTTATGGATAATGGGGAAAATCATGGAACAGGAATTCTACATACTAGTCACCAATATTAGAATAGAATCTTGACACCTATTTTTTTTAAAAATACTAAATAAAATTCCAGGGTGGTGAATCAATAAGATCACATTCACTGAAAGGGCATTTTCAAAATGTAATTTGAAGAACATACAGTATTAGGGTTTGAAAAACATTCTACAGTCATATTGGTCAGAGCCTTAAAATATTATCCAAACCGGCTGTGGGGAAGCCATGCAAACAGAGTTGTGTGTTTTTCTTAATGTACCGAGGAAATGCCTTGTAAATAGAGTTCTTCCACTATCCAAACAGACACAGCACTGAAATATTTTCTTCTTCTTCTTCTAAAATAGAATATGTGGAGTTACAGAATTAGATGTTCAGTTTGTTCATAGAAAAGCGTCTGGAAGGAATCTGAAGACCACCCAGTCCACACTGCTGCCTGAAGACTTACTCCAGGATCCATCAATGTCCTTTTCATATATACTCAAAATAACTAAAGGAGGAAATCATTAGATCTTCAAATACAGGGATAGTTTTATCACTAGATGGAAGGAGAAATCTGATTTCAGATGTTAGGAAAAGATGAAAAACATGGTTAGGAATGTGAACCAGCTCTGGTGTTATTTGATTATTTATTGTTGTTTTTATTCTGGTTATTTCTTGTAACCTAACCAGAGTTGCATTGTTGGAGTGGTGTAGCTGCATAAATTCTTTAAATATATATCCCATGGGTTATTATTATGTGGGATTTGCTATTCTAGGAAGTCAAAATAAATGGATCATTCTGGCACTTGTACTTGTTGAAGTTGAGATATTAAAATATTTCGGGCCAGCCCTTCACATGTGTAAATTCATAGTTTGGTGGTTGAGATATAAAAAGCATAAGTACTATAAGAAATTGCTATTATATATGGCATTGAACTACTCATTCCACTTGACATGTCTTGCTAACTGTGGCAAGCAGCAACTTTTCATATTCCTGGTGGAGTTTTCCCAACCCTATCTAGAAATACCAGAGTTTGAACCTGAGATCTGGTATATAAAGAACATGTGGCTCAATTACTGAGCAATAGCTTTATTAACAATTGCTAAATAAGACGTTAAATGTATGTTGCATAATGATCCATATCAGTTGTGTCTGCAGACTCTTTTGGTGGTCTGAGACAATTAAATCTTGCCATGTGATTTGGTCCAGTTTCAAACCATAGTAACTTTCTACTTGGACCATGAGCAGAGAGCTATGTCATGTAGAACTAGAATGAATTGTGTGCTTCTTTAGAATATTTGTTCTGATTATATCAGAATTCTAAAAAAAACCTCAAAACTGCAACTAATGCAGATTACTGAGCCAAAAAGATGGTCTTTGGGGCTGTTTAAAAAAACAAAACAAAATTCCTTTCATTTAGTGAAATATTATCCCCTGAAACTATTACATCATAGAATCAGGTTGGAAGCCTCTTCTAAAATTTGTTCAGATTTATTAGCACTTCATATTTGAAAGAAGAAAAAGTGACACAATTGTATTTCTTTGGGATTCCAAGTATGGCATTTTTTCTCTACTTTTAGAACCAAAACCCCAAATAGTATATTTCTTCCTAATGGATCATTTTTACATGTAATTCCAGCTTTCCAGATAAAAATATGCCTGTAAATCTGTTGAATTGGGAACATTAACTACCATTAGTGCTCAGTTTAGGTCATGTAGACTGTGTTTGGTTTGGCTGTGGCTTTTGAATCACAGTTCCCACTCCCATGCAAGATCAAATTAATGTGGCTGAAACTCAGCAAAATGGGAATGTTCTTAAGTAGGACTTAAGCAAACACATTCTAAGTGTGAAACTGAGCAGGAACTAAATATTGCTACATCTTCACTGCAGGCCTTGCGATTTCTGAAGAAAAGTGTTAACTGTATTAATTAGAAAGTTTAGGAGCCAGGGATCCAACATCTGATGTCTATCCTTGTTACCTACTGTCCAGAGACAGTATTGGCTAAGTTATCCGATAGAAAAATCAATGTTTGCTTGATGGTCACAGTGTCCATAGGTCCTTTCTTGATGGACACAGTGTGCATAGGTCCTTTCTCAATGGACATAGTGTGGCAAAAAGACTTAAGTAGATCAGTGTTTTAACAGTGATGAATATCTGGTGATGTGATAAGATCTGTGTCTCATCTGTCTATCATCTATCTCAGGGGTGTCAAACTCACGGGTGGTGGGCCAGTTGCGTCACGTGCTGGCTCTGGCCCTGCTCGGTTTAGCAAAGGTGGAAAAAGTCCCGATACGTCATGTGATGCTGCCATGATGCCGCGAGTTTGACACCCCTGCCTGATCTATCTTAAAAGTTGTCAATATTCTAAAATCACAACATACGTACATTAACAAAAGAGTTGCAGTTCCAGCATTTCTAAAGGAAATTAAGTCCTTGAATGACAGAGAATAGCTCATGGACTTCTTTTGTGTGACACTCCTTCAGATATGTAATGAATGATAAATTTTCCCCCTTAGTCTTTTTTCAAGGAAAAACATGTACTTCTTACAGTGAATAAAATTGGTTTCGAGAGATCTGATCGCCCTGGTTTCCTTGTTGAGTGGCAAAGATAAAATAAACCTGAATCTCATTCCAATTGATCTGGATGGCTTAAAATGTAGCCTCCAAATCTGGATGTGTACCCAAAATGACCCAAATGCATCAAAAACAGTTCTTATAAGATTGCAGTAGCATAGGAAAGAAAGAAATGATTTTTTCCCCTATAAAAATAGCCAATATGTAATATTTCTTTTTAACAAAGACAAAAGCAAAAGTTCTATCCTTATAACGAGATAACAACAGTGCAGGCTGGCAACTTCCTCTTTGTTATGCCCACAAATAGATGGAGAAATTTTTCAGCATGTATTTTGCATATTTGGAGGGAGGTTTTTTGAGGGAAGTTAAGGGCAAAATGTGTATCTTAAGCTCTGCAGAGACTTAAACCACCTAATTTACCCTTTAAAACCCCTGAATTTCTGAAAGGAGGGACTAGCCCCACTTGTTTGGAAAAGTGTATAAATCTTCCTTATCAGTTCTCACTTGTGGGTTTTTGTTCCCAGTAACAGTGGGATTTAATTGAAGACTCTACTGACCAAGCTTTCAATGTTTCTACCCAACCTACTTTATTCTAATGATCCTTCATCCAGAAAACACAGATTTTGGTTCCAGAAACCAAATCCCTCATGGGCGATGTTTTTGCAGCCAATTGTTCCTGTCTAACATTCTGCTTTCCTTTGCCAATATACTTTCATTGACTAGGAAAAAAAATGGAGCAAACATATAGCAAACTCCCTTTTTACGTTTTGGAGTAGAGTCAGGGCGACCGAATGAAGTAAAGTGTTTACTGGCCATATGCCCTTCCTGAAATTTATCTGGAGTCGCAACAAATATTTTTTTTTGCACCCTAGAAATAAAACATCTGCCACTATCTAGGATTGAAGTCTCAACCTTCCAAATAATGGAATCCAAATGGAATAAGCATACAATAGGCTGCTTACATATGCACCTATGACTCAGATCAAGTCTGCAAACAAAACATAGGTAGCCAATAATGGAGATCATGGAGGAAGAAGACATGCCAACAGCATGTTAAGAAATAGTGAAATGATACTCACTGAGAGGGTTTTTTAGGACCATTGACGATATTAGAACTGAAATTACCATATTTTTTGGATTATAAAATGCACTTCCACCCCCCAAAAGTGGGTGGAAATGTCTGTTTTATAGAGCAAATATTGTGGCAAGGAGGGGGGGTTGGTGCAGTGCCGATCAGCTGTTCAAACATTTGCTGCGGCAAACGGGCCACATTTAATGCACCACGGCAGCAGTGAGCAGGCCACGTTGAATGAGCTGCGGCGGTGGTGAACAGGCCATGGTGGCGAACGGAATGTGGTGGCAAACTGGCCACAGCGGCAAATGGGTGGTAGTGAACGGGCCGCGGTGAATGGGCCGCGGTGAATGGGCCAGGGTGGCAGCAAATGGTCAGCGGCAATCCCCACCACCTAGAACAGCTGATTGGGGGTATTTCAGGAGGCAAATCCAATCACCAATCAGCTGCTCAGCAGCGAAAGCTCTAGCATTTCCCAGTGGCAGCAGCAGCAGCTCAGCTCAGTTTACCGGTGGTGGGCGCAATGGAGCCCTGATGAGGCACATGCTGGGGCTGCATCTTATAGTCCAGAGCAGGGGCGAAATCTACTTACCTTCCTTACCGGTTTGGAAGTGGTGCACGCATCACGTGCATGCACACACCTGTGCATGAGCGGAAGGTAAAAAAAACTTCCTGGTTAAAACCAGGAAGTAATGAGTCCCGGGCGGCAATCGCTACTGGATCACTGAATCACGGAGAAAAATCCCTACCGGATCGGGTGATCTGGTCTGATCCGGGAGCATTTCACCCTTGATCCAGAGTGTCTTATAGTCCCCAAAATACGGTAGATTACTTCGGATTCTGCTTTTCTTTCAGAAAGCCCTTAAACCTGCCTTTTTTCCCTAAGCATTGGAATCAGAAGCTTAGTGAGTTATTATGAGAGGTTTCTCCTTGACTGCCATTCTTTTTCATTTTCTTGTTATGTTTATATTTCTATTTCTTAAAATTATTATCCTGATGTTTTTAAATATGTTTGCCACCCAGAATTGCCTCAGTGATATGGGCAAACATATAAATTAAATTAAATAAATAAGAAATTTATGCTGCTACTGCCTATCAGACTGTTAAAATCATGGCGGCTGTAGAAAAGATATGCAGACATATTTTTATAAGTATACATTATTTTTTGTAAAAGAGAAAAAAGATAAATAACCCCAAGGGCATCTAGAAGTTTAATATAAAGCCTCTGGAATGATTTCAGTGACAGCAATTAGAGAATGGTAGAGTTGGAAAATATTACGGACAATCTCCTTCAATCACCTGGATGTTAACAGCTGGATTTCCTTCAGTGAAAGTACTCAGCATATGCTCATCTATTCTTTTCAAAGCCCTCCAGGAAATGAAATTCCAGAGCATATATTCATCTGCCTATCCATTTTTACTCTAGGAAGTGTTGTCTGATAACATACATATAGTAAATCTGTTGTACTGGGTGAACCTGTTTCTTCTTGTCCTTTCCTTAAGGGCCCCCAAGTAATTTTTGTTCCTCCCAAATAATTGCTGTAGTTCAGATATTGATGAATTGCTTTACAATGTTTTTCGTTAAATTTGTCTACATATACACTTTCAGAATATTGAAAGCAAAATGCACTATACATTGCGTGTTTTAATAGTATGAGAACTAACCCATTTCTCATAATTCACCAAGGCTCTCTTACCATACACCCTACCCAAATAAAAAAAAAATCTTTTAAATTGGACTATGTTGTTAACATTCAACCATGAGGAATCTTTGTAATCCTTCTGGAATCAAAAGAGGTGATCTGGTTTGTTTGTTTGTTTGTTTGTTTGTTTGTTTGTTTGTTGTTTGTCTTTTTTGAAGTAATGTTACACTATATTTTCTGCCTGATTTCTGCACTCAGTTACAGCATTTTATTTCCACCTGACATAGGGTGACATCTATAATCCAACTCTACTACTATCATTCTGAAGATTTATTATTAGTAACATTTTCGTGGTGCTTCCAATGTTCCAAAGATTGTATACTGTATTTATATTTACTTTTTATTACTACATTTGTTTGCCATCCATCTCACCACAAGGTGACTCTTTATATCCTTTGAATGAAGGTTTACTAAGACCATTCCACCTTGGGAAAGTATTGGGATAAAGATTTTTTGCTATATTGCACAGTCACTCAGGCACTCGTCACTTCCCGCCTGAACTACTGCAATGCTCTACATGGAACTCCCCTTGGGGTCCACCCGGAGGCTCCAACTGGTCCAGAATGCGGCCGCATGGGGGATTATGGGAGCGACAAGGCGTTCCCATGTGACACCTCTCCTGCACGAGCTGCACTAGCTCCCGGTGGTCTTCCGGGTGCGCTTCAAGGTGTTGGTGACTACCTTTAAAGCGCTCCATGGCTTAGGGCCTTGTTACTTGCAAGACCGCGTTCTGCCACAAATAACCTCCCACAGGCCAGTTCGCTCGCACAGAGGAGGGCTCCTCAGGGTGCCGTTGCCAAGACATTGTTGGCTGGCGACCCCCAGGGGGAGAGCCTTCTCTGTGGCTGCACCCACTCTCTGGAACAAACTACC
>JANHZT010003344.1:281493-292816 GCA_032468215.1 Stegonotus admiraltiensis | reverse complement strand
ATGGGTGGATGGGTGGATGGATGGATGGATGGATGGATGGATGGATGGATGGATGGGTGGATGGGTGGATGGGTGGATGGGTGGGTGGATGGGTGGATGGGTGGAGAGATACAGTCATTTGTCCTCTTGCCTCCTCACTTTGTTTCCACAGAGCACAGAGAGTGTGATTCCACCCTCAAAAGAGAATAGTAATTTCTTCAGTTTGGTTGGTTTTCCATCTCCCATGATACTTGCATTTCTTATGAGCTAGAACGAAAAAGTCCAACATTTGACACTGTATATCTCTCTCTAGACTAATTAACCTGGTGTCGTTGATGCTTAAAACTGAACGTGATTCCACAAAGCATTTCAACATTTTTGCACAATAACCCTCCTGACACATCACAGAAATGACGGGAACTCCAAAATAAAACAAGGATAAGCAAATTGGTGACCCATTGACATTTTGGATTTCAACTCCCTGTAATTCCAAATAGTAAAGGAACTATCAAGTAGCTTTCTCCTGTGGTTGTGGATCTACTAAGGCAACCTTTGGGACACAAAGTTTACAGTAGAGCATTTGCAGAATATAATTTTGACTATTATGCTTACACAGAGAGCCATTTAGGCCATTTAACTCTCTGCTCTTGGTCAGAAATTAGAGCATCCACAATATGTTACAGGCTGATCTCTCCTTAAATGCAGACAACAAAATTATCCCTGTGGAACACTGATTTAACTCTTGAACTGTTCTTACCATTATAATGTTTCCCCCTTAATGTTCAGTTGGAATCTGCTTTCCTAGAACTTCAACCCATTATCCTGTATCTTGCATATTGGAATGACAGAAAACAGGTCTTGACCTTCTTTTCATCACCAAAAAACTTTGAAGAATACTTTTCTATAATACTTAACACTCCATTCTTTATTATTTTGATTTCATATGTTCTACAATAAATAATAATTTCTGAGCATTGATTTCAAATACACATTTAATAACATTCTGTAAAAATAACCTAAAATCACAAGTAATCATTTAATAAATGTGCAATCTGACTATAGTTAGAAATATACCTTTTTAATACCATGTAGAAAAATGGTAGACATGATGGGATGGATATGCTTTTAGCAAGCAAAAGTTTTAAGTTGAACCAAGCGGGTGTCACATGCTGTTCCTGGAATTGTGTGATTTATTGTTAATGTGTAGGATGTTTGCCCATGTAAGCCAAACCACCTTTTCTGGCAATGTTCAGGAAGTGAATGGATTATCTCTGGGTGTTATGAATGCACAATGCAAATCCTGACAGTGCTTAGCATTGTAATGTTGGTACTTACTGCTGGTACTTTGAATTGCAAAGTGGAGCACAAAATGCAAAATTGTGAAGAGAGAGAAGGTCTGGCTTTTGGGGGTTTTTGTTTTGTTTTTTCATGTCATGTAAGACTAACCTCTAATACTCAAAAAAGTATTTGTTTATTCAAACAACCTTATGGTTCCTGACTGTCTTTCCTGGTACCGTTGGATAGAATTATTCCCTTTTCCCTCTCTGCACTGTCTTCATGTTTTCATGTGCTGCCAACGTTTTTCCTAGATTGCCATATAAGTGTCAGAGCTACTGTTCTGCTGGCCCCATTTTGCTCACAGAGCTTCGGGGCTACTTCCGGTAGTCCTCAATTTATGACCGAGATTGAGCTCAACATTTCCATTGCTAAGTGAGGCATGGTTAAGTTTGTCCCCGTTTCACAACCTTCCTTGCCACATTTGTTAAGTGAATCGCTACAGTTGTTAATTTAATAACATGGTTGTTAAGTGAATCTGGCTTGCCTATTGACTTTGCTTGTCAGAAGGTCGCAAAAAGTAATCACATGACACCTCCCCCAAGACACTGCATAAATACGTGCCAGTTGCCAAGGGTTCAAATTTTGATCTTGTGACCTTGAAGATGATATGATAGTCATATAAAACGTGGTCATCAGCCACTTTTTAGTGATGTACAGGTCACTAAATGAATGGTTGTAAGTCAAGGACTAACTGTATTATAATTCTACAACTTGAAGAGGACCAAGTTCCAGCTTTCTCCCAGCTAAATCCGCAATCCTATATTCTCTTACTTACATAATAAGTTCCTTGAAATCAGTGGCTCCTAGCTGTACTTACTGTATGTAAGCTTTTTCTATATGGGTTAGGAATTTGGGAAGCCCATCTGGAGCATCATTCAGATGTAAACCCTAAAAGTCAAGCGAAGGAGATAGAGACAGATTTTCACTAGGTTTGTTGATCAGGATTGTGGAGTGAGCCACATGCAGCTGCTTGCCAAGTGGCCACTTCAGAGCAAACTTAAGTTTGTGTCAAGTGTGGAAAAAGCTGCAGACTGACTTACACACAGGTCAGTGAAAGTCATTGAAAGTCATAATTCCAAGGAAGTATTGGAAGTAGTGTTGTATTTCCATAAACTTGGCCCAATTCAGGTTAGCAAATAAAAGCTGGTTTCCTTAATGCACGCCTTTATTTCAAGATCAAGACTTCAGTTGATTGACTTTCCTTCTTGAGACTGGGTGCAAGGCTGCACCCAGTTGCATTGCCTGGCAAAGCAAACATCCACACCTGGATAGGCAAAAGAAAAACTAACTAACCCTCTCTTTCTTTCACTTAGGATTTCAGATGTGTTCTAAGCTCCCTGGAGTAATAGCTGTTCAGGATACTGATGGAGACGAGAGCTCAGAATGGCAGTGGGTTACAACCCTTGCTTCAAGGCCAGCATGACACCGGGAGACAATTCGGAGATTCTGACCTGAGGGATGTCCTAGCACAACAAGTTCATGTTTTGTCCTTGGACCAGATCAAGGCGATCCGAAACACGAATGAATACACAGAACCTCCTACGGTGGCTCCCCGACCGGGACTGAAGCCAGCACCACGTCCAGCAGTCCAGCACAAGAGCGAAAGACTGCACGACTTGACGGAGCAACGTCATCTGAGCAGGCTTCCTCATCCCCAGGTCCATGCATCTTCTCGACTCCCGCTCTCCCGTTCCATCAGCACGGTCAGCAGCACTAGCTCGCGGGGTAGCACGAGGACAAGTACGAGTAGCAATTCATCAGAACAGAGACTTCTGGGGTCATCCTTGGGGACCGTTGTCGAGGGGATAATACGAGTACAGCCGAAATCGGAACTGAAGTCTCGGGAGTTGAAACCCGCCAGCAAAGAAAATTTGCATATGCACGCCTACCGATGTGAGGACTGCGGGAAGTGTAAGTGTAAGGAATGCACTTACCCGCGGACTCTTCCATCCTGTTGGATCTGTGATAAGCAATGTCTTTGCTCGGCCCAGAACATGGTAGATTACGGGACCTGTGTCTGCTGTGTGAAGGGTCTTTTCTACCACTGCTCCAATGACGATGAGGACAACTGTGCCGATAACCCCTGTTCGTGTAGCCAGGCCCACTGTTGCACTCGGTGGTCCACCATGGGCATTGTGTCCCTTGTTCTGCCTTGCTTGTGGTGTTACCTACCAGCCAAGGGTTGCCTTAAATTGTGCCAAGGCTGTTACGACCAAGTCAACAGGCCAGGTTGTCGCTGTAAACAATCCAACACGGTTTGCTGTAAAGTTCCCAAAGTCCCACCCAGGAATATCGACAAGCCAACATAGCATCACTAATCGGGTAAACAAGGATGACGACAGAACATCAAAAGGGGTGCCAACTAAGTGATCTATAACTGTGGCACTGTTTCTTGGTGGTGGTGGTTGGGTGGCAGCAATGGGGAAAACCCAACCTCGTGGAGATCCTTCTTAAGAATCCACCCAGGGGAGCTCCAGAGTGAGAATACGCTTGGCAGCACCTAAAGTATTGCATAAGCTAAGAGACTCGAGCTACTTCTAAGCAAATTTGCTTGTTGTGCGTTTGTGTGTTTTTTTAAAGGAATTAGTACACTTGTAAATTAGGAAACTACTTCAACCCACTCCCAGTTATTTTCTGCCAGAGATGTGCTATATTTTTGTATATAGGATATTTTCAACTGTGAAAACACAAGTGTCATAGAAGCAAGTATGGCACACAGGTCACAAAATATTATACTAATGTTGTACATTCTAAAGAATGTGAATCAATCCATATGGCTTAGATTGTATTTTTGTTTTTTGGGTTTTTTTGGCCTTATGAAGCCCTTCAATGGCAAGACTCTTGATTCTTTTTTCCCCTTTCGGACAGTTGCAGTAAAATGGAGTCTTTATTTTCTAATTTTTTTTCAATATATTGTCTAGTGTAAAGAATATTTATTTGAAGTTTTATTATTTTATAAAAAAAATAAATATTTATTTTAAGAGGCATCTTACAAATGTCACCCCTTTTTATGAGGATGCCACCATTGCTGCAAATTAGGGGTGAAAAATACATATATTCCCTATAAAATAGAAAATATATTAACGTTTGAAATTAAACCGGGCTGTTTGTCATTTTTTTTTCCTTCCGTTCCCCTCGCTTCTTTTGAATTGAACAACTGCATCTATAATTAGGATGTTTAGAAAAAGAAGCAAGTATCAAAGGTATTTTGTATAAGCTTTTGTTTGGTGTTTAGGGGATCCAGAAATATATACAAAAGTAGAGTTGAATGATAAAGGTTGTTAAGGAACTTAAGATCATCAGTAGTGCTAATATTACATTCAACTATGGCCTCTGTCAAAAAAAAAAAAAGCCAATTATATAGGTAGTCCTCGACTTACAACAATTCACCTTGTGACTTCGAAGTTACAATGGCCATGAAAAAAAGTGACTTATGACCATTGTTCACACTTACGACCATTGCGGTATCCCTGTGGTCACGTGATCAAAATTCAAACGCTTGGCAACTGACTCGTATTTATGACGGTGTCCTGGGGTCTGGCCCCTTCTGCAACCTTCCGACAAGCAAAGTCAATGGGGACTTAACAATCTAACAGCTGCAGTGATTCGCTTAACAACGTTGGCAAGGAAGGTCGTAAAATGGAGCAAAATTCACTTAAACAAATGTCTCACTTAGCCACATAAATTTTGGGCTCAATTGTGGTCGTACGTTTGAGGACTGGCCTGTATTTGATAGCAATGTTTCTTTCCCCCACTAATGAGAACAAAATGAATATGGAGCAGTTACAGAATTACGTGGCCTGGGGAAATAGGATTGTGTCTGTAGATATTAAAAGGGAAAGAGGTTACCTGTTTAGGTACACTATTCCCATTTTCAATAGACACATAAACAATGCCTTTCTTTGGGTTCATTATTCAGCAAGGTCTGGTTTATGAAAACTGCAAAAAATATAAGTTCCATGCAAAGAATAGAAAAGCCAGAAGCAAAATAATTTTCCCTGGAAATCTGAATAGACTCTAGGCCAAGCTTCTGGTTGATGTATCATTGCTAGAGCGACTTCTGCCTAGGTAAGTGTCCTTCTGCTTCCAAAGTTCTTGCAGGAAAACAAAATTAACGCCCAGTTGTATTAACAATCTTTTTGTCTTTCAAAGTCCGGCCTTCCAAGTCCGTAGTGCTGATTACACAGACAACAAGTAAATAAAACCTGCCACAAGTGAGTGTATGAGAGAGAGAGAGAGAAATGAGATCATTATTTTTATGAAATAAGCAAACAGCCGTATTGAGGTGCCCTCATTGTCCTTTCTAATCTGAAATAATTTAAGAATGTCATCATGATTGTGTTGGTTGGATCACAGCAGAAATTCTGGAAAGGAATTGGGAAATTCTCGTTCCAGTGATGGATAATGAGATGCCTCATCAATTAAATTCACAAGTGGACGTGGAAATGTGGCCTGTTTTGTGAATTCCTTGTGCAGCTATATACTGTCGTTTATTTGCCCACGGATGTTCCACGTTGGAAGAGTTGAATTTAAGAGTATCAGAAATGATTGTATATGATAAAATCAGCTTTATCTTTGGGCAGTTGAAGCTGCTGACACATTTTCTGCCTAACAGAACAGTTTTGCAAGCCCATGACTTCCTTGTGTATATTGTCTTTCCTCTCCCAACATCTTCAGTTTGATGAAGAGAAAGACTAAAGGAGACATGATAGCAGCATTCCAATATCTCAGGAGCTGCCACAAACAAAAGGGAGTGAAACTATTCTCCAAAGCACCTGAGGGCAGGACAAGAAGCAATGGACGGAAACTAACCAAGGAGAGAAGCAACTTAGAACTAAAGAGAAATTTCCTGACAGTTAGAACAATTAATCAGTGGAACAACTTGCCTCCAGAAGTTGTGAATGCTCCAACACTGGAAATTTTTCAGAAGATGTTGGATAACGCTTTGTCTGAAGTGGTGTAAGGTTTCCATCTGTTGCTTCTTGTCCTGCCTTCAGGTGCTTTGGAGAATAGCTTGACCTCCTCTTCTCTGTGACAGCCCCTTAGATATTGAGACACTGCTATTTAACCAGAGGATGGTTTTGCCTTTTTGAGAAAATATATGTAATTCTGAAATCTTGTTTTCATCATGCATGGAGATCTGCATGTGTAGGTCATATTTTTCTGGCAATGTGGGAAAATGTGACTGCTATGCTTTCTTAAGCAATGATTCCATAAAGATATATATTTAGATTAGTCTGCCCCCAAAAAACTTGCTTTTGTACATAAGCCATACTGTTCCTTCTATATTGCAAGTTTGTGGGCATTATAAATCTAAATCTAGTGCCATGTAAGCATATTGGACCATGGTCTTCAAAACTGCCAACAATGATCATCAAGATTTGATTAAATAAGATTGGTCAATTTGATCAGATTGTCAGTTATAAATCGATTGTCAGAGTATCAAATCAGAGAGGAAATTTGCTCTCATGATTAAGGCACCAGGCTAGAAACTAGGTGATTGTGACTTCTAGTTCCACCTTAGGCATGATAGCTAGCTGGGTGACTTTGGGCCAGTCATTTCCTTTCAAACCTCATCTGCTGAGCCTCGGTCGTGCAGCGGACTAAAGTACTGTTAAGTGTTAGCACTTAGCTGCCAGCTGCCTGCAATTACTGCAAGTTCAAATCTCACCAGGCTCAAGGTTGACTCAGCCTTCCATCCTTCTGAGGTAGGTAAATTGAGGACCCGGATTGTGGGGGCAATAAGCTGACTTTGTATAGAACAACACCGCTTGCAGGGGCCAAAAGCCCTAATAAGCAGGTATATACAAAAAAGTATGCAGGCTATTGTGATAATGCACTGTGAGCTGCCCTGAGTCTACAGAGAAGGGCAGCACATAAATTGGACTAATAAATAAATAAACCCAATTTATAAGCTTGTTGTGAAGAAAATAGGAGTAGGGAGGAGTTTCTGACATTTGCAAGTCCAAACTTAATCTAAGGAAAGAATAAACTAGCAAAACTATTATGCTATAAATTAATTGGTTAACTGTTCTTGTATATTTTTTTTTAAAAAAAGAACATTCTTCAAGTAGCTATCAGGAATGAAGGTGAATAGCCCATTTAAAAATACTTCTAATCTGCGAATTGCATTGCAGTCTACAACTGTTATCTAAGATGTCGTTCAACTTTCCCCAAAGGCTGTTTTGCTGGGGATGATGGGAACTGTGGTCAGCAGATGAAGGAGACCTTGCTTAACACTTGACATTGTAGCAACCAATTTCAAGTTAATCCCTCAAGAAGAAACAAATTTTTAACAAATTCGATACAGACCATGTATCATGCAATCTATCTCTTTTTTGTTTTTAAAGAAATCGGGTGTTTCCATATATAAAATACAGATAGTCCTTGACTTATGACAACAGTTGAGCCCAAAATTTATGTTGCTAAGTGAGAAATTAGTTAGATGAGCTTTGCCCCATTTTAGGACTTCCCTTGCTGCACGTGTTAAGTGAGTCACTTAACACGCACTCCCCCCGCTTTTGGCACGCGATGGCAAAAAGGTTAGCCATCACTGGATTAGAACATGCATGTTTTGAGACAGATGCTGGTTTATTGGGGGAAAAAAGTATCAGAGATTTCAGTCCAAATCCAAAGCAGAGTTGAGAATGCATGGCCTATTGAAACCATTGGCCGTAAGCATATATTAGTCTTTATCTTGATGAGTGTCTCTCGTGTATTTTCACTTAAGTGTATCCCATTTGGAAAATTACTTGCTGTAGCTAAGGTAGCCAACTTTTAGATGTTCGCTGGATCTCAGGGTTTATTAAACTTATATTGCCAGAAGCTCACGTGTGTTGGAGTTCAATACAACTGAAAGACCACTCACAGTTATAAATGAACAGTCAACAGCTTTAATTTATTATACATATTTATTACAATAAGTTAATTATTGGCTGAGTTAAAGGAAAAGTGATCTGGGAACAATTCTCCTTGAGGCTTAAAAGTGCCTGCTAAATGATTAGAAATGAACTTTTGTAGCTTTGTACCCAACGTTAATAAATCTGCTTCTACCATTAAATTGCAATATTTAATTCTGAAGCTTTGCTTTTAAAGAATCCATAACAAAATCATTGGCAACTCTCAAATGGACAGGCAAGTTTGCAAATCCGTATTGGCATGAAATGCGTGCATCTTCCTTACCGAGCATTCATGTTCTTTAACTTATGAAAGCTAAAAGGTATCGCGATTTGTCAACTTGTCGACTTGTCAGACTTACACCATTAAAAACATTTAGCATCTGGTCTTGCATGTCCTACTTATATGAAACATGGTATTTGGTTGTAGCTTGGTACTACTCAAATTTGTAGGGTTTATTTAGTTGACAAGGTAGGGACCCAAAACTAAATCCAGTCTTACTGTGACAATTGTTCAACTGTAACAGCACAGACCCTGTTTAACAAGTAACTCAACAGGAAATCTGTGTGTTGTCACCTGATGGGCCCACAAAGTCATCAGCAGTTGAGTTTCATTTGAGGGCATTGGTACCTTCAGGCTTCAGCAGGTGGCAGTGCCTACCTAAACCTTGTAGTTTTTAGAAGCCAAGCAGAATCAGACCTGGTTAGTATTTGAAAGGGAGACCATCAAGTAATTCCAGGGACCTTGGAGAAGCTCATGACAAGCATCTCTTATATCACTGCAAGAAAATCACATGGCACTATTAATGAAATCAGTAGGAGTTGAACTTCATTCCAAGAATACTTCACTTTATGCTTAAGAGTGAAAACTCAAGGTTGTATGGCCATGTTTATTAGCAAATGTGTTACATTTTTATACAGTGATTCAGCCCTCCAATTAATTTATTAGATCAGTATTTTTGAAAAAATTATAAAAGTGAAAAGTGGAACTAAGTATTTGCTTTCCAAAAAAGAATTCTACCTCAGCCTTTCCTTACATTGCTAATATGTCTCTGGAAAAAGGGACATGGTAGCTCAGTGGCTAAGATGCTGAGCTTGTCTATCGAAAGGTCGGCAGTTCAGCGGTTCGAATCCCTAGTGCTGTGTAACAGGGTGAGCTCCTGTTACTTGTCCCAGTTTCTACCAATTTAGCACTTAGAAAGCACATAAAAAATGCAAGTAGAAAAATAGGGACCACCTTTGGTAGAACAGCGTTCCGTGCGCCTTGGCATTTAATCATGCTGGCCACATGACCATGGAGACATCTTCAGACAACACTGGTTCTTCGGCTTTGAAATGGAGATGAGCACCGCCCCCTAGAGTCGGGAATGACTAGCACATATGTGTGAGGGAAACCGTTACCTTTACCTATGTCTCTAGATTGTGTTTGCAATGTTCAAAGTTTGGTTGCAACTTCGTTATAAAATGCAAAAGAAAAGCATGGATTGTATCCCTCATAGAAGCATTGCTGCACCCTTGAGAGTTTTATGATGAGGTGATGAAAACGCTCTGTTTTGCCTCTCAAAACCCCCCCCAAAAATATCAACATTTTCCATGATTGTTTGCTGCTGGTTCCTCTAAGTTTCCATACTTTTCTATTGCCATTTGTTTTGTGCAAGCCCAATTACCTCAGAAAGTAATGACAGCTGAGCTAATTTCAATCTCATATTTCTGTAATAAATAGTTTATGGTCTTTAGCTGAAAGGCTTGTTCAACATCCAACACATTTGTCATAACTACGGGCAGGTTCTTTCCTATCCCATAGCTAGAGTTTTGGCAAAGGTGGGCTCTAAGAATTTAAGTGGCCATGCCAACATGTCACTTCCAACATTTCCATTCAACAAATACACTTGAGGGTTGGTCTAATAATGGCACCATCCTATTTCCTCCTTCTTGGGTTGGAGACAGTTCTGAACAAATCTTGAATTCTAGCATTGTTAAAGAAGGACAATGAATCTCTTTTTCGCAGGCTGTCTCTGACCCATATAATTTTACCATCTGGCCTAGCAATGTGGCCTCCTTCTCCCCATCAACTTCACTTCAGTGAATCTTGGTTTTACCTTAAGCCAGCCATGGCTGTGAGAAAATGAGCAATCAGGAAGGCAGATGTTCACATGACCACAATGATGAGGATGAGGATGTTATCCATTCAGTCGTCTCGTGACTCTTGGTAATTTTATGGGACAGGCCTCGCCATATCTTCTGATCTTGCATTACTTCTTTGAGTTTTTCTATACTCTGCTGTGTCAGCTTTGGTGGTGCATATGACCATAGCACATGGTTATTTCAAGGATTTGAAGGATCAGTCTTAACTGAAAATGCTTATGGTGATCCATCACTTGTGCATTTTTTGTCTTGTCTTGTCCCACTTATAAGTTTCCCAGCCTGCACGTCACTTGTAAGACAGGTTGAGATACAGAAAAAAGATATACCCCAGGATGGAATCAACAGAGTCATTTGAAACCATGAGATTTATCATTTTAGTTATGATCTTGCTGCCTCTGGGTTTAACGTTTTACTCAAGAGAGCAGAAAATCTCTTTATAAGTTTCACATCATATTATTGTCTTTTTTAAATTTTGTTTTAATGCATATACAGGCCCAAACACCATTATAGGACATTCCATAACAGAAGCTTACTGTATGTTTATTTATCACATATCTTGACTTGGATGCTTAATGCTGATGAAAGCTTCAAGAAACCAGGATTTAATGCTACATGTGTGTCCAGCTATATTTCTGAAATGGTCGTTGATTTGATGAAGAACACGCTTCAAATAGAACATCTTTGGTGAATTGGATTCAGTCCACCCCTGTGTTCAGTCTCTACAAAGAAGGCTAAAATCTCTTATTTGCTTTGCTTCAATTTCTTCTCTGTCTATGGTCTTCTACCTTTCCAATCCATCTTTTTTCATGGAGTTTAATCTATTTCCTTGCCTACTTTATTGTTGAAGACCTGATTAAGGCACATAATGAATAGAGTAGAGTAGAATAGAGTAGAGTAGAGTAGAGTAGAGTAGGATAGAAG
This sequence comes from Stegonotus admiraltiensis, assembly GCA_032468215.1. Taxonomy (NCBI): domain Eukaryota; kingdom Metazoa; phylum Chordata; class Lepidosauria; order Squamata; family Colubridae; genus Stegonotus; species Stegonotus admiraltiensis. The sequence goes on along the minus strand of JANHZT010003344.1, from coordinate 281,537 downwards.
AATAGAATAGAATAGAATAGAATAGAATAGAATAGAATAGAATA
>JANHZT010003344.1:208906-219857 GCA_032468215.1 Stegonotus admiraltiensis | reverse complement strand
TTTACTACCGGTTCTCCGAACTACTCAAAATTTCCACTACCGGTTCTCCAGAACTGGTCAGAACCTGCTGAAACCTGCCTCTACCGGGGAGTGATGTCGAGCTGCCCCACACACACACACACACACCCCACAAGTTCAAGCATAAGCCTGATGCGGCCCTCAATGAAATTGAGTTTGGCACCCCTGGTCTACTACAATCTGTTGTCTACTTGAGAACAGCTGGATTGTCTACTAGTGCTGGAATATTATAGTACGTACAATTAGAAAAAATACCATACGCTGGACAGTACGGAGAATCAACTGTATTTCTAGTTGTAGCTTGCATTGGAAAAAGTGAATGAATGTGTGTTAATTCATGTTGGAAGACATCTATCTGAAATGATTCAAGATTCTCCTGTCAGTCAGCCAGATTATCTTTAACTACAGTATTTTGCCTTGGTGGAATAATCAATTTTGATTAAATCCTGAGCCAAATAGCTTCCTTTGTAAAGACTATCAGCAGAGAACCAAGTGATGATAGGACTTCCTCTGTTTCAAAATGGTTTGTGCTGTTCCTTTTTTTATATATATATAAACTTTATTAAGTTATCAAACAGTTGTAAAAACAATTAAAACCATAATAATATACATAGATACATAGATCATATCTTACATTTAACATTTCATTACTATTCTTTCAAATATCGATATATATTCTTTTCACCTATACTTTGTATTATACATTTCATAACCTAGTCCCTCATTCATCTTCATGTCGGTGATTTATCATTGATATTTATGTAAAATAAGCATGGAAATTCACTACCAATTATTAATTCTTAGCTTAAAACATACTATTAATAAAATAAATTTTACTACACACCAACATTTCTTTATACTTTACTAAATATCTCTTTATCCACTTTCTTTCCGCTTAATCCATTCATACCACTTGTCCCATATCATAAAATATTTTGAGCTTTCCTTATCTTTTAATTTTAATGTTAATTTTAGTGTTAGCACAAACCTAACACTAAAAAGATTTGTGCTCTTCCTATTTGTGTTCCCAAATTGCCTCCTTACTTATGTATAGATAGCCCTTGATTTACCATCACTATTGAGCCCAAAACTTCCATTACTAAGCAAGAGTGTTGATAAGTGAGTTTTGTCTCAATTTACATTGCAACCATCATAAGGACATACCAGTTGCCAAATGTTCAAATTCTGACTCCAAAGCACCAGAAGGCAAGACAAAAAACAAAATGGATGGAAACTACCATATATTTTGGACTATAAAACGCACCAGAGTATAAGATGCACCTAGATTTTGAAGAGGAAAACAAGACAAAAAATAGTTTTTGGCATCCGTGCCAGTGGTGAAATCCAATTTTTTTTTTACTACCTGTTCTGTGGACATGGCTTGGTGGGCGTGGTGTGGCTTGGTGGGGATGGCAGGGGAAGGATACTGCAAAATATTGCAAAACCTTCATTCCCACCCCACTCTGGGGCCAGCCAAAGATGGTATTTGCCAGTTCTCTGAACTACTCAAAATTTCCGCTACAGGTTCTCCAGAACCTGTCAGAACCTGATGGATTTCACCTCTGCTCCATGCATCTGGTTTTTGACCTCCCCGGACCCAAGGAGCACTCTGCAGGCCTCACAAACCCTCTGCACATCCCGCTTTTGTAAGTAACAGGCCTGTGAGGAGTTTCGGAGGCCAAAAATGGGAGGCCAAATTGGGCCCGTTTTTCATGAAAACCAGCTCATTTTTAGCAAAAATGGGGTGCGCAGAGTGCTTGGGAGGCCTGCAGAGTGCTCTTAGGGGCTGGGGAAGGCAAAAACACGATGCGTGTGGGGTTTGCTAGGCCAAACACGGGCCCATTTTTGGTGAAAAACAGGACGTGCAGGAAGGAGTTTCAGGAGGCCAAAAATGACTTTATTCAGCACCAACATTTCCACCCTCTTTTTTGGGGGGAGGGGAATGCATCTTATACTCTGAAAAGTACGGTAATTAAGGAGAGAAGCAACCTAGAACTCGGGAGGAATTTCCTGACAGTGAGAACAATTAATCAGTGAAATGGCTTGCCTCCAGAAGTTGTGGGTGTTCCAACACTGGAGGCTTTTCAGAAGAGGCTTGACAGCCACTTGACTCAAATTGTATAGGGCCATGATGGCGAACCTATGGCATGCATGCCACAGGTGGCACACCGAGCCATATCTGTGGGCATGCAAACATTTCCCTAGGTCAGCTCCAGTGCATATGCATGCACCGACTGGCTGATTTTTGGGCTTTCTGGGCCCACCAGAAGTCAGGAAACGGGCCATTTCCGGGTGGGGAAGGCTGTTTTTGCCCTCCCCAGGTTCCAAGAAAGCCTCTGGAGCCTGGGGAGGGTGAAAAACAGGCCTACTGGGCCCACCGGTAACCTTTTTGTCGTCGCATGCCAAAAGCGAGGGGGAGTCGGGGGGGATCATACGCGCATGTGTGGGGCGGCATTGAATTATGGGTGTGAGCACGCACGCGCTTGACCCCACTTTGCTGCCCCTGCTTTTGGCACGCGACGGCAAAAAGGTTAGCCATCACTGGTACAGGGTCTCCTGCCTTGAGCAGTGGGTTGGACTAGATGACCCCTAAGGTCCAGGGGTGGGTTCTACTTACCTTTACTACCGGTTTGCAACAGGACCGCGTGCATGCGTTTGCTTTGCTCGCGCACCTGCACAGGTGTGCTGCTTCTGCGCAGAAGCGTTTTGGTGACGTCAGGGTCGGTGGGCGGAGCCTCCCGCCGGTTTTACTACATAGGTGCAAACCGGGGGCAACCCACCACCACTAAGGTCCCTTCCAACTCTGTTATTCTATCTCCATGTCTAAAAGCACCTTCTCTCCCCCACCCTACCTTTACTTTTATATAAGGCTGGAGTTTTTCAATCCTCGCTATGCACTATAAATAATTCATTTATTATGTCTATCTAATATTTCTGGGTTAACATGTTTAATATTTCACTATTAATCCCTCTTGTTGGAACTTCTTGAATTAAACCCGTCCTTGTGTCGCTGAATTAAACAACAGAGTTAATTCAGATCTCCAGAAACTTCGCAATAATTTTGTGAGATGGCTTGGATGTGAATGTGTATCAGTTCTACTTTAATCATTACCAGAAACTTATCTTTCTAGTATTTCTCTCTCTTCTTAAGGACCAAACATACCATTCACTCATATCAAACAAATCATTCTTTCTCATTAGTCAAGAAAGGATTGTGTATCTGTAAATATGAGATTGAGAAATCTTTGGCAGAATTAGGAGAGTTACACAATTCTGTTTGCTGATTGCATTTTTAAAAGAAACTCGGGAAGGGAGGGAAGCAAGGGGAATACAATATAGGACCCAGTGATCTGATCCAGTTAAGATGCTTTCAGGTTTTTTTTTTTCTTGTCAAACTTTCTCATTTGGTACTGCACCAGTTTTGAGAAAATTAATTCCATCCACGCATCCATCCATATTTAACCCTGAGAGTTTGGGGCATAGACTCATTTTCATTATTCAAACTTTCAGTGACTTGAGAGACAGTTTGGTCTAGGGGTGTCAAACTTTATTTCACTGAGGGCCGCATGAGGGTTGTGTTTGACCTCAGGGGGCCGGGGTCAGTGTGGCCAGAGTGGGCATGACCAGCTTGACATCACTCGTGTTGGGGGCACCTGTGGTGGCCTGAGCGCTTTGCCAGAGAAAACAGAACTCAGGAGGGTCGCATACGGCCCTCCTGAGCTCCGTTTTTGCTGGCAGAGGGTTGCAGGAGGCTCCCCCAAGCTTCATTTTTGCTGGCAGTGGCACCACGTGCCAGTCTGTTGTTCCCAGGGCAGCCCCGCGGGCCAAATGTAAGCACCCCATGGGCCAGATTCAGCCCACGGGCCTTGAGTTTGATACCCCTGGTCTAGTGGTTAAAGCATTGAACTAGAAACCAGGAGACTGTGAGTCCTTCCTTAGGCTTGAAACAGTGGTGAAATCCAAATTTTTTTGGTACCGGTTCTGTGAGCATGGCTTGGTGGGCATGGTGTGGCTTGGTGGGCATGGCAGGGGAAGGATACTGCAAAATCTCCATTCCCACACTCCAGGGGAAGGATACTGCAAAATCCCCATTCCCTCCCCACTCCTGGGGGGAGGATATTGCAAAATCTCTATTCCCAGCCCACTGTGGGACCAGTCAGAGGTGGTATTTGCCGGTTCTCTGAACTACTCAAAATTTCCGCTACCGGTTCTCCAAACTGCTTAAAATTTCCACTACCGGTTCTCCAGAACTTGTCAGAACCTGCTGGATTTCACCCCTGGCTTGAAAGCTGGCTGAGTGACTTTGAGCCAGTCACTCTGTCTCAGCTCAACTCACCTCGGAGGGTTGTTGTTGTGTGGAAAATAGAATGAGGAAGGAGTATTAGGTAGCTTCACCACCCTGAGTTATTTGTAAAAATAACAAAGGAAGAATAAAACCTCTTTTAAAAGACAGAATAAAAATCAGAATATATGCACAGTTCCTTGAAGTGAGTAGTCAGAGAGAGAGAAAGCAGCATAGTTCTGAGAACCAAACACTTCAGGACACTTGGTGACGTGCATTGTTGTCACACCGAGAGTTTGCTGGGGCCACAGAACATACAGGAGCTCAGCTGGGTCGCTGTAACCCGCACACAGCGAGGTGAGGTGAGGCAAGACGAGGCAGAGCAAAACAAGGCAGCGAGTGATCAGTAAGAGCAAGGCTTCTTGAATTGTGACGAGGGTGTTTGGCAAGTACCACACTTGTTCTTGACGAAACCCACTCCCCCTCAGCATCTCCTTAAATCCTATTCTTCACATGAGTCTTGTGAAGAGGGGTGGGGTGGCCTCCTCCCGAGTACTCAAGTCGCCCTGTGGTAACTCCACTTCCACTCCATTCTCTCAGGGATAGGGGATCGGGCAGAGGAGGCAGTTGCTTTTGTGGTCTGCCGTCGGCCTGCGGAGCTGGCAGCAGAGTTGGACAGTGAGGAGGTTAGGGAGGAACATGGGCCAGTCCTGGAGTCTGAGGAAGGCTCGGATGAGGGCTCTGCATCAGAGGCAGAGAGGGGGCCAGGGCCATCTGGGAGTTATGTGCGGCCTCCAGAGCCTCCAGAATCTGACATCAGCGAGGCAGAAGAATAGTGTGGGCCTGTTCCCAGTGCGCTCATGCGCAGAGCTGCCAGAAGGCAAGAACAATTAAGAAAGAAAAGGGGTGCCTCAAGAGTAAGGCTTGGAGTTGATTGACCCCTCCCATAAGACATAAAAGAGGAGCAAACAGACGTGAGCCTTTGCAGGAAGCAATTAGTTCAGGGGTGAAATCCAGCAGGTTCTGACAGGTTCTGGAGAACCGGTAACGGAATTTTTGAGTAGTTTGGAGAACTGGCAAATACCATCTCTGGCTGGCCCCAGACTGGGGTGGGAATGGAGATATTGCAATATCCTTCCCCTGGAGTGGTGTTCGAATGGAGATACTGCAGTATCCTTCCCCTGCCACACTCACCAAGCCACACCATGTCCACCAAACCACGCCCACAGAACCGATAGTAAAAAAATTTGGATTTCATCACTGAATTAGTTCATATAGTCAGTTCAAGCTCTGAGAAGTCCTGTTTGACTCTGTGCTTCATTTGGCCTTGCAAAACTAATTGACAATTAGGTCTCTGACAGCGTTTCAAGGGAGATAAAGGTTATCAACATTACCCTGAACGACTGTGTCCACTCGAGTAGACATCTTTCGGAATCTGCATAGACTGTGAATCATTACAGGCTGTGAATGACCATAATTCACAGCCGTCTCAATAAAAGAGGTTTTTTGGGACTAAAATTGTGATTTAGGCTTTCTCAGGAAGCCTAGGTCAGAACAAGTAGCTCATCTATGGAGCTCCACTGCTCCGCTGCTCTATTGCCTTCCCTTTCCATCTCCTCCCTGGTGACCCTTTCGAGGCCCGAGGGACCCAGGACTGCCTCGTCCAGCTCTTCCTAGGCCAGAGGGGCTGTGCCCTCTTCTTCCATCAGCCCTGGCTCCATCTCCTCCTCCTCCTCCTCCTCCTCCTCGAAACCAGGCTCCAACTGGACCAAGACACATTGTAACTTTGAACCAGGGGTGAAATTCAGCAGGTTCTGACACGTTCTGGAGAACTGGTAGCAGAAATTTTGAGTAGTTCAGAGAACCGGCAAATACCACCTCTGGCTGGCTCCAGAGTGGGGTGGGAATGGAGATTTTGCACTATCCTTCCCCTGCCACGTCCACCAAGCCATGCCCACTAAGCCACACCACGCCCACCAAGCCACACTCACAGAACTGGTAATAAAAAAACTTGGATTTCACCACTGCTTTGAACACCTACTTACAATTGATTGTAAGTTAAGGACTACCTGTATTTGTATTCTAGAAACAGGAGTATTCATGGTTCAAAGGAGGCGACATGATACTATAGTATTTTGATAGTTAAATTAAGGCAAACCAGAGGTGATTTTACTCACACACTGGGCAGTTATTATTTGTTTTTCTTTCTTTTCTTTAGAGCTGGCTACAGGTTAATTGTTAGCTAATACAGTTTGCATAAGGAAATTCAAGATGCGTTTATATGCAAATGGCACTCACAAAGTGGACTTCTAGGCTCACAATACAGAAGAAAAAAAAAAGGAAGGTCAAAGCTCCTTTGCTTAGATCCATTTTCACCCGACACCCCTCAGGGCTGCAATGTCAGTTCCTTTTTATTTGTTCCAACTCAATGGAACGTTAAAGAGAAATTAGGTGCATCTGTGTGTACCATCAGCTGGATAACTCCCTGAAACTCGAAAGAACAGGACTAAATTTTACAGGAGGGGAAGAAGGAGCTAGCAAAGGGAATGCCAAGTTTTTTTTTTTTTTAAATGACCTAGAGCCAACTAAGGACAGATGCAATGGAGGTGTGGGGAATCCAGAAAATCTTCCCTACGGGAAAGGCATTTGGGCAGTGGCTCAGAAGGCTACCAACTGCTTCTTCCTATATCCACTTACTCCAGGTGCAACTTACCCTGTGTGTTTCCCGTGCCAACGTACACACAAACATACACAGCTGTGGGGAGAGCCAAAATATACACCCAGAGAGGCAATATTATGCATTCATTTAATTACTTCCTTGGAAGAAAGGTCAGATAGCAATAGCACTTAGACTTATATACAACTTTACATTGCTTTGCAGCCCTCTCTAAGAGTTTTACACAATCAGCATATTTCCCCCAACAATCTAGGTCCTCATTTTACCAACCTCAGAAGGATGGAAGGCAGAATCAGCCCTGACCCAGTAAGAATTGAACTACTGACAGTCGGCAGATTAACATAGTTGGAAGGGACCTTGTAGGTCATCTAGTCCAAACCCCCCACTCAAACAAGAGACCCTATACCATTTCTGACAAATGGCAATCCAATCTTTTCTTGAAAGTTTCAAGTGATGAAGCTCCCACAACTTCCAAAGGCAACTTCTGTTCCATTGCTTGATTGTTCTCACTGTCAGAAAGTCCCTCTTCATTTCTAGGTTGAATCTCTCCTTGGTCGGTTTCCATCCATTATTCCTTGTCTGGCCTTCAGATGCTTTGGAAAACAGCTTGACCCCCTCCTCTCTGTGGCAGCCCCTCAAATATTGGAAGTCTGCTATCCTGTCCCCCCTGGTCCTTCTCTTCACTAGACTAGCCATGCCCAGTTCCTGTAACTGTTCTTCATATGTTTTAGTCTGCAGTCCCCTAATCATCCTGGTTGCTCTCCTCTGCACTTTTTCTAGAGTCTCAACATCTTTTTTTATAGCGTGGTGACCAAAACTGGATGCAGTACTTTAGGTGTGGTCTTACTAGGCCTTTATAGAGTGGTATTAGTACCACACTTGATCTTGATTGTATCCCTCTGTTAATGCAATTTAGGATTACATTGGCTTTTTTAGCTGCTGCTGCACACTGCTGTGTGCAGAATTATCCTGCAATACTGCATTCTAACTGCTGCGCCACCGTGTCTCTTCCACAATGGAAGACTGGTAGCAATTGTTTTTTCTGCAGTCCTAACTATCCATTGAAGTCTGTGTCTGTCTTGTTTGGCTGCCGTGCCAAACAAGCACAGACAGGAGCATCATACACTGAGTAGCACAAGCAGGCAGCTGGTGTTGTGCAGAGGAACGTCTGCACAGTCTATGGACTGCACCCTCCAAGTCCAAGTCCAAATAGGAGAATCCACAGAAGGTCATGGAGAATAACAGGACTGAAATTGTGAGGAATTTCCAGATAGCAGTAGCACTTAAACTTGTTCAATGGCCCATAGTGCTTTACAGCACTCTCTGCAAAGCTTGGTCCAGATGGACAAAAGCAGATATTACACATACTCCTTGACTTACAACAGTTCATTTAGTGACCGTTCAAAGTTACCATGGCACTGAAAAAAGTGACTTATGGCCATTGTTCACACTTACGACTGTTGCAACCTCTCCATAATCGGGTGATCAAAATTCAGTCGCTTGGCAACCGACTCATATTTATGACGGTTTCAGTGTCCCAGGGTCATGTGATCCCCTTTTGCGACCTCCTGACAATGGGGAAGCCAGATTCACTTAACAGCCATGTTACTAGCCTAAGAACTTCAGTCGTTCACTTAACAACGGTGGCAAGAAAAGACGTAAAATGGGACAAAATTCACTTAACCAATGTTTCACTTTGCAACAGAAATGTGGGGCTCAATTGTCGCCATAAGTCGGGGAATACCTGTAGAACAACAAAGTAGCATTTCTGAAAGAATTGCTCTGTTTCCTAAGCTGACTTCCCTCGAAGGGCTGACAATATGCTTCCTTGCAAAGAGAAACTTGCACCCACCCACTTACTAAGCATTGCATCTCCCGTGGGAAGGACCGTTCAGCAGGCCTGTTTCCTTCTCTTGCAAAACTGTGATTCTTGGCTGGGTGATGTTTGAGCTGGGCTAACCTAAGCAGAAGAGGGACACAATGGCTAAGACACTGAGCTTGTCGATCAGGTCAGCAGTTCAGCGGTTCAAAACCCTAGCACCATGTAACTGAGTGAGCTCCTGTTACTTGACCCAGCTTCTGCCAACCTAGCAGTTTGAAAGCACATAAAAAATGCAAGTAGAAAAATAGGGACCACTTTGGTGGGAAGGTAACAGCACTCGGTGCGCCTTCGGTGTTTAGTCATGCTGGTTACATGACCACGGAGATGTCTTCGGACAGTGCTGACTCGTCGGCTTAGAAACGGAGATGAGTACCACCCCTAGAGCCGGAAATGACTAGCACGCATGTGTGGGGGGAACCTTTATCTTTACCTTTTAATCTAAGCAGAAATCGGTATCCGATTCTCTACCTCCAACCCTGCTCTATTATTCTATCAGCTCTGTGTTTTTTTCTATTTAATATAAGTGGATCTGCCATATTTTGTAACAAAGGTTTTAGGGTGTACCAAAGGTTTTGGGGATTTACAAATTTTATTGGTTTATCAAAATATAAAATGCAAAGCATACAAAGAAAAATAAAGGTAATGGGTGGGAAGGAGGGAGAAGGGAAAGAGCAAGAAGTGGAGGATAGAGGGAAAAAGAAAAAAAAGGCATTGACTTTTCTGACTCCTTTGGGTGCAGTAGAATATGGTAGTAACATAAAACCTCAGCTTTTTACTTTTGTATGATAATATATACTAGCCATTTCTATAGAGTTCCAAGCGGGAAGAAAGACACTGGAAACATGGAAGCTGATTGGAAAGATGGTTTAATGGTGAAGCAGAACCACCAAGCATGTGTGATTCTGGGTAGCTGACCACATGGAGTGGAGAGAGAGGGTAATTCATACCCTCACTGGGCTTTGAACTTGAGCTTCCTGTTCCTGTGGCAAGAGCATGTATTCTATTGGTTGAAGTCAGACTCCCATGGGGCTGTGCAGGGGTCATAGCTGAGGTTGTCTGAGCTCCCAGGTTTGGTTGAAGGAGGGTGATGATGTAATGAAGAGGCTTGTATTCTGAAAGAGTCTTGGGCAATTCCTATTGTGTCCTAATGGCTCTATCTTGGTTTGGATCTTGAGTGAGGGATAATCCTATCACCCTGAGGCTGAAGGTCTTTTGTCTTGTAGATAGGCTAGCCCAGTCTTTCTTAATGGGCACCAAATATCTACTGAGGGCAGGAGCTGAGTTTCTGTCTCTCTTAAGATTTCTATTTAACTTTTAGGGGAAATATAATATTCTGCCTTTTTAATATTTCCAAAAATATTTCATTCTCATGGGGCTTCCCACATATCTAATCAGCCAAAACCAAAATCAAAGTTTCATTTTTTTTCCAGCACCTGCACAAAGTGCAAAAACAGTTTCCAAGTTGAAACAAAATTTGGTTGTGTCCTAGGGCGTAACAAAAGTTGTCCATATGCCTTTGGAAAAATTAGCCATGGTTTAATAAGGCAAAGAGGAGCTGTGGTGTTGTAAGAAAGGCTAGCTTGTCCTGAGCAAGAAATTCCTTCGTAAGCAGAGAAGCCTCGGGCTCTCTTTAAATCGAGCCTGATGATCTAGAGGCCACAGCCCCGAGTCAGCTGAAAAGACTGAGCCCATATAGGAAGTTCTTGTGGTCAGACAGCCGATCTGGTCAGCCTGGAAAACCTCTCTGCTGTTTCCTGTGGTCAGCCAAATTCCAAAAGCTCCCAGAGCCTTCAGTAACTCAGTATCAAAGATTTCTTAGAATTTGCTGGGCATCAGGCAGGCAGTTTGAAAATGGCCTGTGATTCAGATCAGGATCATCTCAGTCCCATAAGCACATTGATGATGAAGTATCAACAGTAGAGACCTTCAAATTTCTAGGTTCTACCATATCTCAAGATCTAAAATGGATACCTAATATCAAAAATGTCATAAAAAAAGCACAACAAAGAATGTTTTTTCTGTGCCAACTCAGAAAGCTCAAACTGCCCAAGGAGCTGCTGATCCAGTTCTACAGAGGAATTATTGAGTCTGT
>JANHZT010003344.1:86049-99348 GCA_032468215.1 Stegonotus admiraltiensis | reverse complement strand
CCCCCCAGCTGCTCTGTTTCCCCTCTTCACCCAAGGGGAAAACTTTTGAACCGTCTGACAGCTGATTTTCGCTGTCAGCGGTTCCTACGAAGCCACGGGGCTAGCGCTCTAGAAAGGAGCGACTTGGCAGCGAAGCGGTGCCACCGGAAGTCCCAATCTTCTATTTATCTTGATGGAATTGGTTGGGTTTTAGATAACTACCTTAAAAGTGAGATGAAATGTATTTAAAAACATGGATTGCAAACATTAAACAGGTCCTTTTTCTCTTCACCTAGAATGTAACCAAACTGTCTGTAAAGGATAGACTTGGGTTTGTGCCTAAACCACCTATTCCAACTACAGAAAAGGTAAGAAAACTATAATGCTCAGCAAACTCTCTTCTAATTAACCTGAGTCAGCTGCAAAGCAGATGCTCACATGTGATAAATGCAAAATAGTTGTCAGCTTCTTTAAAACCATGACAGCTCTGATAAGGTGGTTGAAATGCTACTAACCATGCTTGTTTTCACATAGGCATTGTCAGTGAAACCTAAATTGTTGCTGTTTTGGCATGGATTTGCATGCCGAGATGTTGTTTAACAAAACCAGGTTGAATTTGGTGCAGTATCTGTTAGCGTAGAGCAAATGAAATTGTTTGACATTCAAAAATGGCTTTGGTGTAGTAATGCCAGCAGCACAAAATTGCTGTAGATGTGCTGTCACAATCCTAAAGCTCTTGGCAAGAGCACCCCTTTTGGATTAACATTTTAATAAACCTCTGTCAGCATCGCTGGTAGGAAGAGATTGTGGGAGTTCCAGCCCAAAGCACCCAGATGATGCCTGCTAGGCTATGTTATATTTTGCTTTAATGGTTCCTCCTCTTTGCTTGGCATCTGTGGTTATGTGACTTTCAGTATTGGGATGATACTCCTACTCAGTACAATTTTATTTTACCTAGTGGAATTTGCACATTGGATAATAGAGGAGGTAGATATTGAATAGTGTGGGTATATAGTTATAAACTACAAATTAAAAGCTTGCTGCCTTTTATTTGTGAGTTTACATTCTTTTGTCTTGATGAGTCCAATACGCATATAGTGATCCAGAATAATTAAGTTGGATAAAATGTCCATAGGCTTTTGGGAAAAAAGAAGCAGGTAAGAGAATTAGCATAGGAAAAATAAACTAAAGACTAATCAAAGCAGGCACTTAAGACCTTTCTTGAAATTGTTAGAGATTATTTTGAAAATTTATTTAACTCCCTTAACAAGCCACAATTCATAATATCAATATACCCTTTTAATGTATAAAATTCATTAGCTCTTTCTTACAGTTCCTTCCATATATTATATTATAATATGGAAGGAGCTTTAAGAAAAATCAGTGAGATATCCAGCTTTGTCTATTTGATTAATAAATAAATAAGACAACCCCCTTTTTAAAATTTCCAATTTTTTTGTACTCTGAGGAAACCAGAGGTTTTCTGAATATATGAAAATCATATCTTGACTCAACAGCACTTTGTAACTGCTGATTTTGCAAGTTTTAAAATTATCCTTTAGCTTTCAGTTAAACTGCCTTTAACTCCCAGTCTTACTGTTTTTGAATTCAAAATAGTAATTAGTAATTATTTTAAACATTTATTATTTTATTAATAAACCTTTGACCTCTCAATGTATGTTGAGACCATGGCTGTTCATATAAGAGGGCAGATCTTGTCTATATTAAGATGGAAGACTTCTAGGAAATTCCTGGACTGTAAGATAGAACGATCTCAAATATCATAGAAGAAGGTAAAAGCAATATTTTATATCTTACTGCTAAGAAAACACTTTGATGAGTCTAGGTAACATGAGTTTGATTTGAGAGTTATTTCACTATGTGCTAATAAAATATTTTTCTACTACAGGTGCTGTCAACTTCTACCGGCTTGACAAAAACAGTATATAATCCAGCTGCTTTGAAGGCAGCTCAGAAAACTTTGCCTGTTGTTAATACTACCCTGTTAGATTCCAGTGAAGCACAGAAGAAAAAACAGGTACATTTAATGTGATTGTGGGTAAAGGACATTTTTCTTGTTGAAGCATATTGTTTGTGACCTTCTAAATATGGTTAGGTAATTGGGAGCACTCAAAGAATTATTTCTTCCTATGAATTTCAATTTATATATATTCTTATTTGAAATATATTTATGTGAAACTGTATATATGTATGTGCATTTGTGCAGTCTCCCAGTCACAGCATGCAATCATGTTTACAAATAATTTACAAACAATGGTTTCAGTTATCACATAGAATAAAAATCCTGGTGTTGTTTGCTCTTTGTTTGTTTTTCCTCATGGACTATTTATCTTGAAAAATCCAATATATTAGAAATGACATTAGTTTTGCTATATTTCAAGATTAATTTTAGCTACCCAGTGAGATACAATTGAACTATAATATTTATATATTTTCTAGATCCCAAACAATGGGAAATACAATAAAAAATTGAGAGATAAGATATAGAAGATAGAAGAAGATATTAAAGACTCATATAATTCCACAATTACTCCAAAGGTGCTTTTTCAAAAGGCACCTGGAGTTTCTGGTTTTATTATTTAGTGTACGATGAGAACACAACAGAAGAAAAGTAAAAATATACTGTACACAATCCATGTAATTGCATACAAAACTTCCATGGAAGTTTAGCAGTGGCCTCATAACTGTATGTCCAATTCAACTACCCAGGAGATTGCCTCTGGCGTGGCTTTGTGCAGCTCTTCTAGGGAACCAGAGAACAGACATCGTGGGCAATTTTTCCACAATTCTACAATGATACTACTATGATGGCAAACCCATCATGTTTGAATTATGGACATTTCTTATGCCAGATTTTTAAGGGTTCTTTAAATTTCAAGTTAAATTATAGACTCTTGAATATAGCTGATTTTGTTCAATGAATTGATAACCTGGTTTCCTCCAGTAATGCCTTTAAATTTGTGTGTTTCTACATATAAGTTGAACAAATATTCCATACATTGACAAGAAGAGAATGTCTAGCACAGATACCTTCTTCAGATACGGTGATTGTTAATTATATATAACTATATATAACTATATATAATTATGTGTATTAATTAGTGAAAATATAATAGGATGGTTTAGGTCTTTTTCCATACATGATTCTTTTAAATAAAAACAAGTTCTCTAATGAATTAAATTTTTAACTTTATATGTGTGTGTGTGTGTACCTATATTGGCATGCATACATAGTTGGAGGCATTTTAGTTTTTATAAAGTATTGAGTTGCTTATTGGGATTTTTTTATATTTTTAGGAGGCATTAAGACTTCAGCAAGATGTGAGGAAGAAAAAACAAGAGATCCTGGAAAAACATATTGAAACACAAAAGGTAATAGAATGATAACAGTCAAACATGAAGCTTTAAAATAAAATAGTAGATTTATTTCATTAAAAATTGCATTGTAAAAGCAGTTAAATGGAAGAATCAAAGAACAAAGAGAGAGAACCAGTCCCCTTTAGCAACTGCAATCGGGATGGCAACTCAGTCATCAAGGAAAGCGGTTACTAAGTGAAAAATTGTATGACTGCAATTGTGCTTACTATTTTACTTCAGCTTTCCTTTGCTTTACAGTGTCAGAAGGATACAGGCCCAAACAACTGGGTGAGCCCAAACAGTCTGGAAAGTTTCTGGAATTTGACTCACAAGGAAGGGTAAAAGGGCAAATCTTATAGCCCTTTCCCCTCACTCTCCTGCCCTTTGGAATGCTTACCCCAACGCTGCGATTATTAGCAAGAAAAATTGATGCTTATAGTTAACATTTATTGGAGAGGAAGGGATTACAAGAGAGTAATCAGGCATACAATGGGAAACACAGATCTAAAGTAATACATTAGGGCCAGCTCTTGCCTAGCAAGTTGGCAACTACAAACCACCAACTGCGTAGAAGGCAAAAAAAGCCTTCAGTATAAAATTGATTAGAGTCTTGTCAGTGTCAGGCAGCAGCACAGCTGGGTGGTTCTAATAGCTAATTAAAGTCCTGGAACTAAGTTTGTTAACTTGCACTTAGCACTTTTTAGGGACACATACTCTGCTGCAGAGAAAAGCAGCTCAGGGCTAGCTTATTTAGGCAACCTCTCCTGCCTGTGAGGGGGTAAGAAAGAAAAATATGTCCGACATAGGAGAACATGTACTGATTGTATTGACAGATACATGAGAGAAAGATGCCACAAGGATTGTAAATGTGGGCATAAGTTGCAAAGTTATTTTTTCATTTCTCATAACTGCGAGCAGTCATTGATGAGGCAGTTGCTCACCTATATTCAAATTCAGTAAGATACCATATATATTTTCGAGTAAGACATTAGCAAAGCTTTATGAGTTTGGAAGAATTATAGCTTTATTTTGTTTCTTGTGAATGAATTTTTCAAACAGATTTTTTTTTTTGAGAAAGTAAGCCAATAAAATAGATCTTGGTAGTAAATGGACATTTTCTCTCCTTTTTATTGTTGATCGGTATGATTTTTAAAAAAAATTGAAACATGTAATTGGATCCAGGATTTCAGTGTGGAAAATGTAGAGCACATTGGTATTAGAATGAATATTTTTATATGTTTTATGTGTGGGGAAAGTACTCGTAAAGAATTCCTGTAACATGATAATTCCACTAGATGCTGATTTCAAAACTGGAGAAAAATAAAAATATGAAGTTAGAGGATAAAGCTGAAATCATGAAAACTTTGGAGACTTTAACCAACAGTATCACCAAGTTAAAGGATGAATTAAAAGGAGTTTCCTCAACAAGCGCTCCGGTAAAAAGCATGAAAACAAGGACACAGGTATACAGATTTTTTAAAATTTATTTTTAATTTATTTATTTGTATCCAGCCTTTATTATTTTTTACAAATACTCAAGGTGGTGAACATACCCAGCATACCTCCATTCTTCTATTTTCCTCACAACAACAACTCCTCTGTGAGGCGGGTTGGGCTGAGAGAAAGTGCCCAAAATCACACAGCTGGTTTTCACAGCTAAGTTGGGACTTGAATTCACAGTCTCTTGCTTTCTATCCTGGTGCCTTAACTACTAGACCAAACTGGCTCCCATTTTGTTCTCTTTAGATCTCTTTTATATCATTTTGTTAATTAGTTTTGTTTTCAACATCCACAATTGTATGTATATATTTGTGAATTTGTGTATTTGTGTTTACAATTCATTGTTGAACAATGGAAAAAATATCTCCTTTTCTTTCAATACAAATTTTTGAACAGGGTTTTAACCCACTAGTTTTCCCATACTGGTTGAGTGCTTTGTAACTTGGTAGATTATTGAATGTTTCTGCATCATACGATTGCTACTTTTATTTTTCCAGATTCTGAATGATGGTTTTATGCTAAAAATTAACTCCAGACAAATTATTTGCTTGCTTAGCAGTCTGAAGTAATACTGCTAAGCAAGCAAATAATTTGTTTGGAGTTAATTTTCAGCATAAAACCAACATTCAGAATCTGGGAAAATAAAAATAATTTATTGATTAATTGATTAATTAATTAATCACTGATTAAAAAGCAAATTATGGTTAGTGTGTAACCTCTGTTGGGGACTTCTTTTTCTATGTAGCATCCTTGTTACACCCCGTGGAATCTAGTTATTTCATCTGGTATTTGTACGCGAGTTAGAAAATGCAAACTAAATTGCTTCCATGACATTTTAGATGCAGAAAGAACTATTGGATACAGAGTTAGACTTATATAAGAAAATGCAGGCTGGAGAAGAAGTTACTGAATTAAGGAGAAAGTATACAGAACTGCAGCTTGAAGTAAGTAGTATATTTCACCATTGCTAGTTAACATTACAGATGTTTCACTTCTTGTCTACGTAATGCAAAAATTGTTTTAAACAGAAATCACCTTAAAACTGTTTTTTATTGGAGATCTTGGACTTAGATATTTCTGTTCACTTGCCTTTAAGCAATTTTGTCTTTAACCTAATTCGCTATCAACAGCAGGCATTTTTATAGTGTACCCATAGATGGTGCTATTGGTGTTTAGAAGTATTGAAATATCTCTAACCTATTTCCCTGGCCTTTGCAATTCACTGCCCCTTTTTCTTACTAGAAGTATATATTAACAGAAACAGTTCTTTGTTTAATGTAGCTTGATGTGGTTTCTGCTGTTTTATAAAGGGAATCTAAGTGACAAATAACAGCACAATTTGGTGTTTCATTAATTCCGTAAACCATCTATTATACAGCAGACAAGTGTTAAAAAATTAGCACATACACAGAGAGACATACCTTTGCAGTTCATTCAGTTGAATCTTGGCTCAGTCTATGGCATGTATATTTGGGCACACATTTTGAATATATTTGTTTGAGTTTCACTTTCTTTTAAGAAAACATGTTGTCATCAAGGAATTAAACTATGACAAATTGTGTGGTTAGATTTGAACCCTCTTTTTCTTTCAGTGGCATAATTAGCATCCCCTTCCCTAATTTTTCTCACATCAAGAAACCTCTGGGAAAGTTCAGCTGAGAGATAACGGGTGACCTAAAGCCACCCAGTGAACAGAGTCACCTTTGCTTTAATTTCATGAGCCAGCCTTACGGCATCAATCTGTAAGAGCCATCTACAATTCAAAGATGATAATGCTATAAGTATCATTATAAATTACATAATGCAGAGTTCTAAAGTTGAAATTGCAGATAGAGAATATATCTCATTTGGGTCTCTATGAACACTTCTTTATTATTACTAGGCAGCAAAACGAGGCATTCTTTCCTCTGGCCGCGGGAGAGGAATGCACACACGAGGTCGAGGGGTATCTCGTGGGAGAGGTAGGGGAGTTCGAGGCCGGGGTCGAGGAAGAAGTCTTTCTGTTCACGCTGTGGTGGATCATCGTCCTCGAGCCCTTGAAATCTCAGCTTTTACGGAGAATGACAGGGAAGATCTCCTTCCTCATTTTGCGGTATGTACCTGTTTAATTGTCTATGGAGATTCTCGGTCATCCAGGTCATGGTTGTCCCAAAGGTGCTTTTTCAAGAGGCAACTGGACTTGGTTTTTTCCTTTGAAGACCTTTCGCTTCTCATCCAAGAAGCTTGGACTACCTGTCTGATTGTTCTGCTAATCTTAGTACGTGTGTGTGTTATTTTGTGTGTATTATTACCTCTGGCATTTTCACTGTGACTGATGAAATACTCAGGCCAAATTAAATTTGTTGAACTTCTTCAGGTGTTCCTTAGATTTGACATAGACTGTTGCCATATTTTTCCGCAGGTGTGGAAAAAGGGCAGGACAGGATAGGAAATGGCAGGTTTGCATGGTTGTTAACAGTGAGGGAAAGGATGAAAATAAGGAAGCATATCTGGGTTCTTCTCTCTGGGTGCCATATCCATCATCGGATGTTGGCGATCATGTTGACAATCCTATTTTTATCAACAGCTGCACGAAAAACTCCATCTGGGTAACTGATTTGTAATAAAGAATTGGGTTGGGTTGGGTTGGATTCATATTCCATGATATACAATCTCTGCCTTTGATACATACATCATGACATCATAAATCCCAGAAGAAGACTTTGCATCCTGCTTGTTTGATCATTCTGATGAAAGAGTGTGTATATATATATATCTTTAGGGTTTGAACTTGGTGCTCTCTGAGCTTGGTTGCTTGCTTTCAGAAATTTCATTACCTAAATAGGGAGATAATGAATATCAGATAACGTTACCTTGCAAGTTTTTTTTAAAAAAAAACATGCTTAAACTTATCTTATATTCAATTTCCTTTCAGACCATTTTTAATACTTTTTTTAAAAAAAAAGCACAGTTCTGCAGTTATTTTAGACTTGGAATCATTGTCAGTGCAAATTGAATCTAAATGCTCTTAGCTTAAAGTTAGCAGAGAATAAATAAGTTGCCTAGATGAGATTTTTTTTCCTCTTAAAAGCAATATGGTGAAATTGAAGACTGCCAGATAGACGATTCTTCTCTCCACGCAGTGATTACATTCAAAACAAGAGCAGAAGCAGAAGCAGTAAGTGTATCCCTGCCCTTTTTTTTTCTTCAAATATATTTATATTTGAAAGTGAAGTGTTTTCTTATGTCCTGCCTTTGTAGCATTACAGTCTTCCAAAATCTGATTAACTCCTATCCTTTTCACTTTTAGGACAGTTACTAAAACTTTTCACGACAGTTCTGCAAATTTATCTGCTGTGTATCAGTTATCATGGTATTTCATACTAAGCACTGGAGGGAGGGAGGGATAGATAAAATTATGTAAAGTCTTCGGGCAGTTGTACTTGCAGTATTTGTTCTATTGAATGTTATTCTAGCTTAAATTATTTAATTAAATACAACAGATCTAATAAAATAGTATTTCAGGGCAATCACCTAAGATATTTGAATCACAATTTGAGATACAAGAAGAGAGGTATAATGAACATTGGCTATGAATATTTCTGAATATATAATTTCTAGCATCCATTTAGTTGTTTCCTGGAACAATGGGAGTGGGAAACGACATCTGTGAAGAATATCTTTCATTTTTCCTTTGATTGCAGTTGAAATAAATGAAGAATGTCCAATATGAAACTTAACAGTTCTAAGGCTACTTACGTCAGATATTTTTGTTGCATTCTTCACCAGTTTGTGAATATTCTAAAATTAGAAAATATTAAAATGTTATTAATTTTAATAATGTTATTGATTTTAATATATTTAATCACTTATCTTCCAAAAATTAAATATATATTTGGGGAAAAATTCAACTTGGAAAGATTTGTGCCCTAATGTTGGAGCTATAAAAGCACAGCATATGATCATACGAATTTAATAATTTATTTACTAGTGTCAAATCACAGTTTGCTCAAATGTTGAACATTTGCAAGTTTATTATGCCACAGATACAATCCTATGGATAGGGTAGCCTAATTAAAATGAAGGATAATAAATAAAATATATACAACTCAAGTCTGTACTAGTCAATAAACTGAATACTACACAGTATATTTTTTGAAAATATAACTTGGAAATTGGTGAGAAAAGTAAAATCTAGACATGAAAAACCAGATGAATAAGTATGAGGTAGGCAGCACCTGGTGCAAGAGTATTGCCTATAAGAGGTCTAGTTGCACTGATAGATTGTCTCTTAAAAATGAGTCAGCAATGTGGTATAGCTGCCCACACAGTCCAGGGCTGCATCAACAGAAGGATAGTAGCAAGATTATGTGGAGTTGTAGTACCATGCTATACTGCACATTTGGAATACTGTCTCCATTTCTGCTTACCATGATAAAAAAAAGATGCTGAGGCCCTAGAAAGTGTGCAGAGAACAGCAACTAAAATGGTAAGGAGTCTATAGGAACTAGGTATATTTACCTTAACAAAGATAAGACTGAGAAGATAGTTGGTGTTAGTCTTCCAATATTTAAAAGGGTTGCCACAGAGAAGAGGGTGTTGACTTATTCCCCATAGCTCCTGAGGAGAAGCAATGGGTAGATGCTTGTCAGGGAGATCCAACCTGGAAATAAAGAACTAAAGAAAGAAAGAAAGAAAGAAAGAAAGAAAGAAAGAAAGAAAGAAAACAGTGGAACTGCTTGCCTCTTGGAGTTGTAGATGTTCCATCACTGGAGGTTTTCAAGAAAAGATTGGGCAACCATTTGTCCGGGAAGGTATGAGGACTTCCTATCTTGGAAGGTATGAGGTTGGACTAGAAGACTTCAAAGTTCCTTCCAACCTGATGAATTTAGATTTGATTCTATGGAAAAACAGACTGTAGAAATTCATTTCTCAATTAGCTTCAGGTTCATGAGATTTCTTCGAAGGAACGGTAGCAAATACCTTACTGCCTTGAATGAAAAAAAGATTAAATTTTATGATCACATACATTTGGGTTTGGGATGATTCCCTAGTCGTGATATGTTACATTTTTATGTTGCTGTAATTTTTTTCAGAGATTACCATGTTTTTTAAAAGCTCAAATGTCATATATACTCAGTCTTTAAAATCCCACTTTGTGATGTTGTGACAAGACCATGTACAAAAAAGTCTCCCGAGTTGCATTTTAATAGGTTTGTGGTATCTTTTAAAATTTATCATAAATTTATATGTACAGATTTAAAATTTATGCCTAGGGACTTTAATATCACACAATTCATGTTCAGATGTCATTGGACATGTAATTGTTTCCACATTTCACATTATGCTGTACTTCCAGATTATACCATAAATCATTTTTTTGACCATGGCAGTTATTATTTCAGAATGATGCTAACACTGATTTATGCTAGTTCATGTTACTTTAATTTGGAGGTACTATTTCCAAAGCAAGCACTTAATGTATCTGATACTTGAAGGCATGAATATCCCATAGGTTTATTTTTTTAAAAAATTCAATTGCCAGACTTTTGCTGAAAATAGAATGTTTTACTGCAAGATAAATTAGATTCATGAAGGTTTTTTTAATTTATTTATTTATCAACCCATTGTGTTATCAAGATGCCATGTTTTGGATCGCAGTCTTATTGATATTAATAAATATCGGTATTTTGGAGAAAAGCACAAATAAGGAAATGATTCAGTAACAGTTGGCTGTCTAATGCAGTGTGATGCAAGTTTGAGAACTTTAATTTGAAGTTCTTTTTTAAATATATTTATATATAGCATTGCAATATAAGGGAGGGTTATAAAGATGGAAAGTACTTTCATACGCTTGATTATAAACTCTGAAAAAATTAGAGCATTAAGCGTATCTTGCATATAATGAATTTCTGTTATCAGAGATGAGGGCTTATTTTATCTCTATTAAAAGCTAGATATAGAAATCATAAAGCTAATACAAGTATGCCAAAGAATTGCATTTTGCACTCTGGCTTTTTTACTATTTTTCCTTGGAACAACATCACCCAGTGAGATAACATAAAGGCTCTTGATATTTCACTTTGTTTAAAATGTCTTGCCACGTAGCATGCTAAATGTAGTCCTTTAGGCACATAGGGATATTTGTGGGCTGTTCATCTGGTCCTTGGTTCTTTGTGTCCTTCCCTTTGTGCAGTGAATGGCAGTTGATTATAGCAGGCAATATGTGTGTGTGTGTATTTTTTCCCCTAA
This sequence comes from Stegonotus admiraltiensis, assembly GCA_032468215.1. Taxonomy (NCBI): domain Eukaryota; kingdom Metazoa; phylum Chordata; class Lepidosauria; order Squamata; family Colubridae; genus Stegonotus; species Stegonotus admiraltiensis. Next base: position 88,260 of record JANHZT010003344.1, on the reverse strand, counting down.
AAATATTTTTTGCCTCTAGGCCGCTATCCACGGATCTCGATTTAAAGGGCAAGACCTGAAGTTAGCATGGAACAAGCCAGTAACAAATATGTCAGCCGTGGAAACAGAAGAGACTGAGCCAGATGAAGAGGAAGTAAGTGTACAAGGAAATGAAGGAGTGTGAACTTTTATCTCTTTGTTTGTTGTGGGACCGGCTTCATCTTTTCTCGATCATGAATGTTTGAAGAAGGCATGCTACTGATTAATTTAAGAGAGGCGCTCACCCTTTTTACATTTAAAAAAGCAGTATCCCTTAAAGAAAATGCTATCTTGATAACAAATGGATATTAGGAAACATATAAACATGGCATTCACAGGTAGTCCTCGACTTAAGACCACAATTTGGACTGGGGCCTCCATCACAAAGTGATGTTGGCATAAAGTGTGATGTCACGTGAACATATCACTTAGTGACGACAATCTCAGCAGTCTTGGTGGCCGTTGTAACTCCAGACACATCTTTTCAGAAACGATAGATAACAGTACTAAACTGAAAGCTCTGAAATTCATGTTTGTCTTTGTATAACGTTTTAACACACTTTTTAAAATTGTAGTATGATCTTATTACTAGAATTGTACAGTGTGTCTGTGTGTGTGTGTAGCATTTATTGAAGTTACAACTTCACATTAATAATCAAACTTCTGTCCTACATATTCTTACCCTGTATATATTGGTTCCTTAAATTACAGTTTAGTTAACAAGTGTGAGAGTAAATTTTTTTTCTCTTCAGTAACTGCATATACATAATAGATTTCCAATCAAAGTTTCTTCAAGCATTTAACATGATTTTATTGCAGGTTTTTACAAAGATAAAAATTCACCATTACTGCTAATAAAGTTACATATGAATATTAAAATATATGTAACAATCAGATTCTAGAAGTATCAGTTGTAGGGTAAATTATGAGTGCAGAATTCCACTGACTTCACCATAAATTTTATCAGAGTTGCTGTTCCATTGTCAGGTCATTTATTTTAATATTTATAGTCTTAATCTCTGGCCTTTGTGTAAGCACCTCCTAAAAGATGTATATTTCATCTCTGGGAAATTACTTTTGTAATTTTTTCTTTAAAAGTGACTATTTCCAAAATAATATTTCATATGAATTGCAGAAAATCTACATGTATTTATTTAAATATTTTTCTAAATTTTATTTTTTTGTGATCAAGGAAATTTTGGTGCATTAACACGCCATACAAGGTCCAGTTTTCAGGCTCTCTTTCTGCCTTATCTTTTCCATAGAGTGTGAATTTATTTCCATAGATCAATCCTTGTATCTCAAATATATAGAGAGATTATTAGTTAATGTGACTTCCAAAGGTGTGCAACAATATGACTGTGAGTATATAAATGTGGAGAATTGTTTCCCCGCATTTCTCATTCACGTTTCCATATACCACACTTGGAATACTGTGTCCAATTTTTGTCACCATGATACAAAAAAAGATGATGAGACTAGAAAGGGAGCAGGAATTGTCTAGTCTAACGAACAGAAGGACTAGGGGTGACATAACATTCTTCCAAAACAGAGAAAAAGTGGTGAACCTATTTTACAAAGCACCTGAAGGCAGGACAAGAAGTAGATGGAAACTTATCAAGGAGAAATCAAAAAGCTAAACAGAAATTTTCTAACAGTAAGAACAATTAACCACTGGAATGGCTTACCTCCAGAAGTTTTTAAGAGGAGATTGGACAACCATTCACATTTCATTATTCCACTTAACACCAGCCTAGCAGCTTGACAGAAATAGTTGAACCTCCCAACAAATATTCTTTGGTTTTCAAAGATCCTTTTTCAGTTTGATATCTTTATATTGAATGAAATAAATACAGATAGTCCTTGACTTACAACCACAATTGAGCCGGAATTTTGTGTTGCTCACTGAGGCTCCTGTTAAATAAGTTTTGCCCCATTTTACGACCTTTCTTGCCACAGTTGTTAAGTGAATCACTGTGCCTGTTAAGTTTGTAATATGGTTACCAACTTGTTAATTGAATCTGGCTTCCCCATTGACTTTGCTTGTCAGAAGACCCTAGGACCGTGATGGCAAACCTATGGCATGGGTGCCACAGGTGGCATGCGGAGCCATATTAGTGGGCACGCGAGCTCAGCTCTGGCACACATGCGCGCACCGGCCAGCTGATTTTCGGGCCTTCTGGGCCCACTGGA
>JANHZT010003344.1:73355-85949 GCA_032468215.1 Stegonotus admiraltiensis | reverse complement strand
AAAAGCGAGGGAAGCATGGGGGGGTCACGCACACATATGCGGGGGCGGGGTGCATAGAATTATGGGTGTGGGCACTCACGTGCGCAACCCCCCCGCACTCCCCCTGCTTTTGGCACGTGATGGCAAAAAGGTTCGCCATCACTGCCCTAGGACACTGCAACCATGATAGATACGAGTCAGTTGCCAAGCACCTGAATTTTGATTTCATGACCATGGGGATGCTGCAACGGTTGTAAGTATGAGCAATGGTCATAAGTGACTTTCTGTAACTTCGAACAGTCACTTAATGAACGGTTGTAAGTCCAAGACTGCCTGCACTAATGATGATTTTTTAAAAAACAAACAAACAAACTGTATTTGCCTATCTTTTCAAGGTGCAGATTTGCATAATCTCAGATTCTAATGGATGTATTTCTTCCAGCAGTCTTATTAAATATTTCTTTTAGTTTCAGGAAGAATCCTTGGTAGATGACTCATTGCTTCAAGATGATGATGAAGATGATGATGACAATGAATCTCGTTCGTGGAGAAGATGATTCAACTGATCAGAGACAGCGCTAGAAACTTAGCTACATTGCATTAACATTTCCTAAAGAACTTTTGAATATTTGTACTACAAGACAATTGGATGGAAAGAGAGATGGATTTCAGATAAGAAACAAGCAGCTGATTGATCCTGTATTTTGAGTGATTGATGTTCAGGTTGCATTTACATTTCGGTAAATGAGTGCTACAGACATCGTATTAGGAACATATGCAATGTTTTTATTCTATGGAAACATTACAGAATTCTTTGGATTCTTTGTAATTTAAAAATAATTGGTCACGCATCAAAATGACCAAACGTTGTTATAACATAGAATATTCTTTGTTTGTTTGTTTTATTCCAAGTATGGAATGACAATTTGCATTTAAGATCTTTGTGAATGTTTTCGGAAATAATAGATAACAGTACTAAACTGAAGTCTCTAAAGTTATGTATTCATAATATTGCATAGTAGTATGCTTAGGCTTTACTATGTACTAGCCTTTTGTTGGATTTGTGAACGTATTTTACGTATGAGTTTTAACGATACAGTGTATGACTGCTTTGCATATATCTCTTTATCACCTTAAGATGTTAAAAAAATAAAGAAATGGAATGGTCTTGGGAAAAAAAAAGAAAAAAGCAATAATAATGAAATTATACCCACGGCCCATGATAATGGCGGGAAAAAAAATTTAAAAGATTAAAAAAAAAATTCCAAGAGACCATTCCAAGTGGCAATCCCACCCCCCCAATCGTCAAGAAAAGAGCTGAATCACTGTCATTTTTTTCACTTCATAATGAATAAAACAATACAGAAAACAAGGCATTGAAGCCATATGCTCAGTTTACATATATACAGTGCGCTAAAATCTCTTGAAACACACTTTAAATTGCTAAACTGGCAATTTAACGTCAGATGGAGTTTATGCATTGAAGCAAATCTTCCTCACGCCCGGGGAATTGAAGAGAACTTTCTCCTGCAAAGAAGACTTGAGCTTAAAGTTACGTAACAAAATGAGTTGCAAAACTGGTATGTACTTTTTAAAGTTATTAACCACTTAAAATAGTTCAAAGAATCCAAATAGAGTTTCCTATCGAAACACTGTATAGTTTGAAGCTCTTTAGACCAAGTAAACTTAATTTATCCTAATTCTGTTAAACGTTGTATTTGTTAAACTGTTTAAGCAGGAAGTTACTCTCCTTTGGTCTGATCCTTTGATTTGTACTTTATAATGACCCTGATAAGTGACTTGAGACTTTGTCTTATTTGATCTTTTTTGATTTTTTACCTGCTGCTTCCTGTCCCTTTCTCATCTTCCCAGAAGGTGCTAAATTATATAGAGTAAAATACAGGAGCAGGAGGATGATAGCATTTAATATTGGATTGGATTCTAAAACAGGTTATACATTTTTTTTTTTAAAAAAAAGCAAAGAAGCTTTTCTGCTACAATTTCCTATATCCTCTTTCCTGTAGTCCAGGATTATTTCCTGATTTACCCATAACACTTTAAAAAAAATCACAAGTAATTAAACTGGAAGGAATAGAACATACTTCCATTAATTTCCTTAAATTATTTTACCTAGATTCCAAGCCATCAAATTTTGTCCTAGAATAGTATTTTGTATATCCAAAGATGAGAATTTCAAAGTGCTGCATAATAGTGACCTTGCTGAAGGTAAACAAGAACAGGTCTGAGCATTGATTTGATGAGAATTTAAGAACCTTGCATCTGCCTATGCTTTTAAGAAAAGTTGGCTCATAATTAATAACTCTAATTACAAAAACTGATGTATTTCATAGAATACATTGAGCGTTTCATTACAAGAGACTGTATTTCTGTTTTCTTTTAGGCAAAAGAAAGACTGCATGTGATCTTCAATATTTCAAGAGTTACAGTGCAGACTGAAATACAGTACAGCATTCTTAATAGAAGTAGGTTCTAGAATCCCTTAATTGATTTTTTATGAAATCTGATCCATAGATTGCCAGTAACAAAGGTGTTATATTGTTATACAATTTAGTATATCCTGAGTTACCTTTTAGAAAGTATCTCATTCTGGTAAAATAGGAATTTGACCACAGTTATATAAAATTTCAGAAAGTAAGAGATATATGGTCTCTTTATGGAGCAATGAGAAAAAAACAAACACACACCATGATAAATGACTGCTTGGACCTGAAATGACTCTATGTTTATTTTTTTGAAGTTCTGAATGCTTTTAGATGCCATATTTGCTGCATTTTATTGCAAACAACTCTGAAATAAATGAGAGAGCAATATAAGATGTTTTTGTTCTTCAGGTAATTTCAGCACAGAAGTACTAGAAAGATTCAGCTGCAAAAAATTCCCCATAATTTGAATCTCCCCTAAGCAATGTTGGGAAAACAGTAGTCAATGCAGCTTTCCATGGATAATTTAGGCTGCATTATTTAAGAAATGCTGAACCCAAGCATTTGCTTCAACATTGCAAACAATATTTTTAAATTTCTAAACGAATGGATGGCCATATAAAGCTTTGCTCCTGGAAAAAAAAAACCTGAGTCAAGGTAGGCTTAATTTTAAATCAGGTACGTATAATTATATATATATATATTGTGGGAAAATGTATTATTTTGAAAGAACAGTAGTATTAAGCAGCATTTCTTTACAATTTTTTGTGATGATCTATGTCTAGAAGAAATACAGGTAGTCTTCGACTTAACAACAGTTCATTTAGTGACAGTTCTAAATTAAAACGAGATTGAAAAAAGTGACATGACCATTTTACTAATGGTACTAATACTCTTCTCAGATTTGTGGTATCCAAGTTAACATCCAAATGAAAACAAATATGCACCCTTAAAAATAGCCATTTGTTAAACGTTGTGAACCCTGATTGGATTTTTTTTTTAAATCTACTTAACTGCAGAAGTGTTTTTGTTACCTTCCTAACTGAATCTCTGGTACTCTCATTAACCAAAACCTTGCTGAATTAATGATTATAGGTTGAGGACTACTTGTAATGATAGTAATCGGCACTGAGTCTGATCAACTGATAGGGATATACATTGTGTAAACTATGGAGGAAAAATGTTGTTTAGGGAGATTAATTTATTTTTAAACTGGAGGAAGAAAGATCCTTCAGTTATATAGATCCTATCTATCTATCTATCTATCTATCTATCTATCTATCTATCTATCTATCTACCTACCTACCTACCTACCTACCTACCTACCTACCTACCTACCTATCTTTTGCCTCTTATTTTTATTTATTTAAATATACCTGTTGGCAGTTTCTTCTCTTTTCACAAGAACATACTGCAGCTCTGGAGGGTAACTATGTGAATCCAGGAAAAGAAATAGCTCCCATAAGGAGTTGCTGGTAAGTAGCCATTTTGTTCCCCCATGCTCCTTTTCTCCTTTGAGTCCAAAGCATGGCACAAGCCGGATTAGTAATAGGTCACCAACTTTAAACATTGGTGTGATAGAAAAGCAAATGTTTATTTTATGTTATAAATTTATATAGAGTTGGAATTATATGGCTGACTGTCGCTTGCGGTCAGACCTAGTTATTACATACAAAATTATAGTTAGTAATGCTTTACCTGTAAATGACATTTTCTGTTTTAATCGCAATAATACGTGCACGAACAACCCCTTTAAACTCAGTGTAAATTGTTCTAAACTTGACTGTAAAAAAATATGGTTTCTGTAATAGAGTTGTCAAAGTCTGGAATGCTCTACCTGATTCAGTTGTCTCAGCTACAAATTTTCACAGTTTCAGTCACAAATCGACTTCTGCGGATCTTACTTCATACTTAAGTGGCCAGTAGAGGGGGCATACATAAGTGCACTAACGTGCCTATCGTCCCTGACATTGTGTTTTTTTTTCTCTTTTATTCTTGTTCTCGTTTTTGTTTGACAAATTCTAATAAATAAATAAAAATAAATGGCCTACAGTAAAACTCTTGACATGCCACATTTTCAATCAGGTGGTTTTTGATCCATCTTTAAAGAGATTTAAAAAATCACCATTAATCAAGTTCAGTTACAGTTTATTAGAAAAGGTGTTTTAGCAATCTGCTTTTTTTCTTTGGAATCTTGAGAACCACATTTTTCATTTTGCTTATTTAATGCTAACTTACCTTACCAGGGCTTGCTTGTTTTAATTCTAATAATTTTTATTGTGTTATTTTCTTTCAAAATACCCAGTTCCTGTTCAATGCACAAAAGACACAACTATCTGTCTGTAAGCCTTTTCATAATATCTATAAGGGGAGAAAATGGTAAAGTTATAATATTAGAAATGGTTTTATAAACTTGAAAGTCTAGCATATCTGACAGTTGTATTTTACTAGCTTGATATAAAAATGCAAAAATAAATGTAAATGATATAAATTGATATAAATATACAATATATATATATATATTTGTATTGCTGAAGCAGGTTTTTTAAAGAAATGTTTTTATATTTTCAGTCTCCTGCCAAAGTTGGCAGAAATATTCAAAATGTTTTCAAAAATGCAAATATAGGGTGAAGGGATATCTACTCTGGGTCTATTTTTGGGTTGCAGGCATAAGAAATATTATTTATTCCCAGTCTGTTTTGCGGCTAAGGGCGTAAGAATTATAAATATATTGTTTACAGAGTTGAGGCTAATATGAAAAAAGTATGGCATTGTTGCACAGTTAGAAGTCTGAGAGCTTTACTGTTGATTGATGATTTTTCTCTTAGTTTTACACTGTACTGAGAAAATTGCTAAATGTTATTGACAAGTAAATGGAAAGATCTTAATATTTTGATTTAAACAGACATCTTCAGTTCTCTTTCATGATGATAAAACAATTTCTAAAACAACTCAAATATACTTGATTGATAAAGACATATTAATGAATCTAGTAGTTGACTTTCATATTAGCAACATTTTTTTCATAAATGGAAGTTTTAATCACCATCTAGTATAATATTTTATGCAGGTGATACAAAAATAGAAAAGCAGATAATAATGCTTAATTTCAACCATTTTCATATTTCCATGACTTTTGCAATTAAGGGGGGAAGCCTTTCTGTTATAGCAAAAGTAATTATTTTTAGTAATATATTTGAGAATGAAATAAAAAGCCATCTCTTTATAAATGCTGCATGTATTTTTTAAATAAATTCTGCACATTGGAGGCTAGGGGGCACTGTCTACATAACTAAAGCTAATTTCATTTTCTTTTATGTATCATTTTATCATCAGACCTTTGCAATTTAACAAATGAATGTTTATGTTTTGCTATGCAAAATACGGTATATATTCCTACAAAGAACTCATTTAAAACTATTTTTATCTAAGCCAGTGTATTCCTCTCAGGGATTCATCATTGCTTAAGATCATAATCACAAAATCATTAATGGAACTCATAGTAATATCCCATAGCAAATGCAAGCTTCACCTGCATTACAATCATGTACATTACTCTTCATGCCTGTTAGTGAAAGAAGTTCAGAACACTTAAGTGAATCGTAGAAAAGTATTTCATTCTGGAGAGAGCCCACAACTACTTTCCTTCGTTAAAAAAAATACAAGTTTTCCAATTAAATGTCACAGTTTTATTGTTCATAATCTCCTGATTATGATAAACCTGACTTTCTATTTAGCAGCTGCTTCCAATGTTTTACTCCTTTTTCGGGCTTTTTCCATGTAAGCCATACAGACATTTCTTCCCTATTTTTTTGGATTTTCACATTAACATCTTAGAAAATAGGAGCTGCACAAAATGCTTGTGAGCATGGTGATCAAATTGTGAGGCAAATTGTGAGGAAGGAAAACAGAAAATGAGCATTTTCATGCTTTGAGGAGAAATGCAATCAAAAGTATTGTCCAAGCTGCAAAATTATATATGATAGTCTATATGTTGTCTGGCTAAATTTACCCTCGGATGCTTTGTTGTTTGGTTGCAATAGACTAATACGATTGCCTATCTTCTGATTAAAAATATTTATTTACCCGTTATCTCCTTAGCGACCTGCATTTTATTCTAAATAACCATAAGAAAATTCCTTACTTGCCAACATTAGGCAATAAAGATTAGTTCCTTACATTGTAATGCTCTTTAAATATATTTGATTTTAATATAAAGATTATATTTTTTTAAAAAAATTATTATATTGTACAATTTTTGATTCTTTCAACATCTAGCTTTTAACAGAACATTTTCATATTTAGATCATAAGGTTGAAATATCTCTGCAATCTAGGAGATTAAATACTTAATTAAAATCTCAAAAGAAAAATATGTTGATTAGTTTTGAGGCTAATTCTTGTCTAGTATATACTTAATTTTTGCTTCATTATTCTACTTGTTTCGCAATTAATATTTCCACTTCCAGTTTATTCTTTTCCTTTTTAAAAAAAGGTAGGAATCACTGCTGTAAGTTTCAACTTAACATAACTATTTCCAGTATATATGTGTGTGTGTGTATACTGACTAGAGCAAGAAACAGTATAACTAATTACATTACAATCATTTCTCTTGAAATTGCATTTGAAAAGCTGTGATTGATCTTGAACAAGATCGTTGATAATGAACAAAATACCTATTTTAAGGTGGCACTCTGTGAACCAGGGATAGTGGGTTGCTAAGATGGGTATGCAAACTTCCAACCTTATTTACAGGCATAAGTTTAGTTTAGTTGAACTTTCACTGATTCTTCTTTAGTTGTTTGCCATATTCTATAGATATTCCATCATTTCCTGCCGTTTTCTGTCTTGACAGTGCTGATCCAACATTATTTTTTAGCATGACAAGCTTTTTGTAAATAGCTCATGCCTTCTAATATATCTTGTATGTTGCCATCTCTAGGGTACAGAATCATAGTACATTTTCCATTTTTACTTGATCATCTAAAATTTGAAAGAAATGGAAATAAAATGGAAAATATGCTATAAAAAGTATAAATACATTATTTATTGGTTTCCTTTAAGATCATTTGAGGTTACAATAGTCTTCATTCATTTCTCCCAAAGTGAGACATAGCAGGATTTTGGACATATAATCTCCAAATTGTAGCCTTCTCGTGCTCCAGAATTATCTATTTCGTATGTGTATTTTATATGTGTGTGTGTATATATATATATATGGGTACCTTTCTAAATGTTAGTTTGATCAAGTAGAATAAGGCCAGTACATGCAATCTTGCCTAGTAAAGCAAGGATTTATTTGGGATATTTTTTCTCTCCATCTCTCTCTTTTTCCAGCCAATTCCAATTCAATATCCAAATCCCTGTTGCATTTGAGAAATGGTATATCTGGACAAATATAGTGGAGCAATCAGAGAACTCTGCTATTTGACACTCTCTAATTTTTTAGCAGGAGTCTGCTAACTCTACAATAATTTGCTTGTGCTTTTGATTCTTTTCCTCCTTCCCTGTTCTCGTTTCCTTTCTAATAATGTGACTGCATGCATACCAGTTGCTGCCTAATAGTAAGATAAATGGCCCCATGTAGTTTGCAAAATTTATTTCTCCATTACCCTCTTCAGGACCTCTTTCTCCATTTCTCCGTGTTCCTAGAATTCCCACCTGCCAATTGGCTACAGTAAATTATCTATAAGAGACTCTGTTTTTCTCCTATTTCAAATTGTCCCAGTAAGACTGAGACACCAATACCATTTAACATTACCAGCACGCTTCTCACAGTAGACAATAGTAGCTGCTATTTGTATTCTTGAAAGAAATTGCATGTTCTTCAATTTCTCCATTAAAAACTTATGGGTGTTTGTCAATAGTTTCAGCAGAAAAGAGTGACATTGTTATATATGTGAAAACTGTCTTTAATTCAGTAATAGGCATTCATAATGATGTTTAAAATACTCTAAAGTGGATAAATATTAGGTAAAGGTCCCAATTTGGTGTCATATTCCTATACTCATCTGATAGAAACAACTTCTCTTTTGTAAATGTTACTTCAGTGGTGTAGAATAAAGTAGCTGTTACACGTGAAGGCAAACTTTAACTTATTTATAGTACATATGAAGTAGCTATGGGATGTTTTGCTCCTTCCTCTATGTGTTGTGATTCATTTCCTAGTTTGTAGCAAATTAATTATCAATTTTGACAGGTAAGGCCAGCTAATAATGTGGAAGAAGTAGAAAATCAATGCACAAGGGGAAAAATACAAGCATGAGAAGTTGAATGCAGAATTGTTTATGTAATACCAAACCAACATTACAATCACCTTCTTTGTAGTTCTTCCTATACTCAGTCAGTCCTGCTGTAATCTTTTTTAGATCAACATCAGTTGCAGTTTGCCTATTACAAAGGTTTGAATTTTTTAAAAAAATAATTATATGATTAATGTGCAACTGTATGTGAAGTGATGGATTTGTGATCATCTTTAAGATTACAGCCTTTCTAACAGTTGACAGACCAAAGTCAACTCTGAAACTTGATAATGTCTTAAGATGTGAATTGATTCTGTTCTCTATTTTTGATAGAAATTCTCGGGTGAATATTTAGAATGTATCATAATTATTGTGAATTTTACACTGGCCTTTCCAAACAAAACAACCTGCTTTTTTGTAAAATGAACACATGATTAAGTTGACATAATTGATATTTATGGTTACGTTGCTTTTCCTGTTTGAGCCTTCTCATCGTTTAAAATAATTAAGTACACTTTTCTCTTTTCCATAAATAGTAGTTATATTGCTGGTCTTTCATCTTTGAGGATGGTACAGTTCTGTTTTCCCAGCAAATAACAATAGATATTAAAATTCAATCCTTTGTTTAATTATTTTGAACATGAGGGACAAGTCCCAGATGATTCAAGAGTAGTTACATAGTTGAAGATTTGTTTACCTATTGTTTCCTGCAGAATAATTGATAATAAATGGCTGCTCTTAAGGTCCAAGACCTAGTGTGTTTTTTCTTTCTAATTTACTAAATGTGATTCAATTTTTATATAATGGAATTGTGTATTTAATAGAATAACATAGTTGGAAGGGACCTTGGAGGTCTTCTAATCCAGCCCCCTTTTCAAGCACCATTTGTCAAATGGCTGTCCAGTCTGTTTAAAGCCTCCAGTGATGAAGCACCCACAACTTCTGAAGTCTGGTTGATTATTCTCACTGTCAAGAAATTTCTGCTTTAGTTCTAGGTTGCTTTTCTCCTTTATTAGTTTTCATCCATTGTTTCTTCAGGTGCTTTGGAAAATAGGTTGACACCCTCCTCTTTGTGGCAGCTTCTCAAATATTGGAACACTGCTATCCTGTCACCCCAGTCCTTTTTAACCATATTTGTCATACCTGATTCCTGCAACCGTTCTTCATATATTTTAGCCTGCAGCCCCTTAATCATCTTTGTAGCTCTTTGTTGTGATGCTTATTTATATTCTTCTATCCAGATTACCGTACTAGCTTTGGGCTAGTAGTTATCACTGTCCTAGTTGTATAGCTGATTATGGTTAAATGCTGATTAAATGGAGGAAGGATGGGCTTCAAGTAACATAGGCAATCTCAACTAACCATGGGAAGATTCCTCATGTAGAAATTATTTAAAATCTAAGCGCTTTTAAAAAGTAATAATAGATGTCCCACATCCACTTTCAGAAATTAAAGAAAAGTCAAAATTTGACTACATTTTGCAGGTGAGACCACAAAGGAGCACTAGGTGACTTCTCACTCTGAACCTTTATAGTAGGTTCTCATTATTGTAATCACATTTGTAATCTAATTTCACTGTTCTAATCACAAATTCTTGGATGGATGGATTGGAGTGTAAGGCACCTTCATTTTTATTCCTTATTAAACAACTAAAGAACACTTTTTCCGCTTAGCAAACTCCAAAACCCTATGGATGTTCAAGAGGAGCATTTTTCTTTTCTTCCTCTGAAACGTCTTGATAACCAGGATGCTGAAAGATAAGATGTCACTTAACCGGGTCCTGCAAAGCACATTTACTATAAGAAGAAGAAATTAACTTTTAGCTGATGGCAAAGTTGTCCCAATCATTCTCATGAGATAGATTATCATCTCATCATCACAGTAACTGTGATAGAAAATAAGAGAAAAAGGCAGAGTTGCACAAAACTTCCCCAGATTCATTAAAGAAGATCAGAGTACCTAAAAATAACCATAAATACACAACAATATGTTGTTTGTGTGTTTAATATTTGTTTCTAATGCGTCTTGTATTTTCCTTAGGGATGCATTAAAACATGTTCCCTTCTCTTCCAGTGAAAGAAATAGCAAGCATCAGAACTTTAATTTGTAGTTTGATTTGATTTTTGCAATGAAGGAAAATTACAGATCCAGCTTTATGGGCTATTACGTCAAATCAGTATATCTTCAGATTATTTTTTCATACTTAATATGCATGCTATAGAAAAATAGTTTATGTAATTAAAAAAATTAGATGGGCAGATTCAAGCACCCTTTTTTTATTTTCATTTCTGCCTGTGATGGGATAGAATCAAGATCACAAAGTATCAAGAAATATTAGTACTGCTTTATAAAGCCTTAATAAGACCACACTTGGAATACTGCATCCAGGTTTGATCACCACACTATAAAAAAGATGTTGAGGCTCTGGAAAGAGTGTAGAAAAGACAAACAAAGATGATCTGGAGGCTGGAGTGGCCAAGCAATGGTTGAAAATTGACCAAGGAAAGAAGCAACCCAGAACTAAGGAGAAATTTCCTGACAGTAAAAATAATTAACCAGTGGAATGGGTTGCCTCCAGAAGTTGTGGGTGCTCCATCACTGGAGGTTTTTAAGAAGAAACTGGATAGCCACTTGTCTGGAATGATATGTGGTCTCCTGCCTGAGCAGGAGGTTGGACTAGAAGACCTCCAAGGTTCCTTCAAACTCTCTTCTGTTCCCCAGCCCCTAAAATTCCTTTGTCCTTGTGTTTGTCTTAGATATGGAAATAGTGCTTCAGATCCTTACTTGGCTATCAAAATCAGTGGATACATCTGATCTGGAAATTGTCATTCTTTCCCTTAGTTATTTCAGTTATTAGTTAGTTATAACAGTTATTTTTCCAGTTATGGGAAAGCTAGATTATTTAGATGCTCAGTAACAAACAAACAAAAAGAAAGAAAAAAGAAAAGAAAAAGAAAAGGTTCGTAGTAGGGAGAGTAAGATCACAGTGTCTTTCAATTGTCATAGTGTTGATTTCTCAAGTATCATAAAATCTGCTTTGTTTTCTGTGCGCACTGGTTGAGTCTCGTTAGATCCTATCCATGTTATGTAGCATATTGGGCAGCAAGGGATCTCCTGTAATGTCAGATGTGGGTGAGTACATCAACATCTTCCCATGTGAAGTTTAAAATCTTTAAGTCGTCTTTGAATATTCTTCGCCCTGTACTTCAAGGGTGTCCTTTTGTTCCTTGGCATCAAGGGAATCCATCTCATTGCTATCTTGGGAATTCAGTCCTTCTCCATATGGAGTACGTGCCCTGCAAGTTGGAGTCTCTTGGGGGCTGCTATGTTATGTAATTCACAGGAGAAACCCTTTTGGAGCACTTCTTCATGGTCAAAATATTGAATCTTTAGGATTTGACAAAGGCACCTTTGTTGGAAGGTGTCAAGTCTCTTGTTAATAGTTGCTGATGCCTTGTAGGTCTCACTGGCATGAATAGCTGTCAGCATCACTACAGAGCCAAACAAACAGAATTTGTATCATTTTTATGGTCCTAGAAATGGCTCAACAATTTAAGTACAGGAATATTTAAATCAATGTTATATTATTTTTTTAAAACTACTTTTCTGGTAATGTTTCTGACATATGCAAACACACCCACAATTAGAGAAAGACTATTGGTATTATATAAATTATAATAGCAAACATTGTTTTCCAGTGGATTATTAAAAACAACATTACTTATTAAATTAAATTCTAACTTGGCTATGTTGTCCTAATTTGGATTTTATAATCACTCTTAAGGCAAGCTCAGGCTCAGATAATGGCGTGAACTGTCTTGTTCTCCAGACAATTTTCAGGTGATGATGAACAAACCAAAATATACTGCTCAAAAAAATAAAGGGAACACAAGCAGAAGACATCCGAGATCTGAATGAATGAAATAGCCTTAT
>JANHZT010003343.1:86496-107206 GCA_032468215.1 Stegonotus admiraltiensis | reverse complement strand
CTTTTTGAAATGTTTTAATTGGTTTTAAATTTGTTTTGTGGGTTCTTAAATTTTTGAGCCAAACTATCTAATATTTTTAATATGGTTTTAATTTTTGTATTGTATGTTTTTATCTGGCTGTTCACCGCTCTGAGTCCCATTGGGAGAAGGGCAGTATAGAAATTTAAATAATAAATAAATTAATTAATAATAAATAAATAAATAAATAAATAAATAATAAGCTGATTTTGTAATAGCATGGATCTTCCTGTCAATTATGTTTTCATAAAACAACACAATGAAGGACGATCCTTTTAAATAAAAAGCACCTCCTGCCATATAAGAATCCCTCTGTGATGCAGAGAGACCGTTCTTAAATATGATCAATAAATATATTATATAATGCCATCAGAAGAAGTAGCCCATTGAATCACTGATGAAAGCAGACACTGAACAAAAATGTCTATTGGTTCTATGTATCTCCAAGCAAGGACTGAAAATGTTGGCCATCTTGTATAGAGCCTATTTTCTGTTGACAAGTATTTAATACCAAGCAGGTTAAAAAGTTCTGAATGAATTTCCAGTGACTTTTTGTTTTATCCCAGAATAATATTCAGCACTTTTCAAAGTACCATATGTTCATTGGCTTGCCCAGATTTCATCCTTCCAGAAAATAATTGTCAACTGAGTATTGTTTAGCTGGGGCTCTACTTAGCTTTTTATACCCATTGAAGAACTCTGCTTGGAACAATTCCAGACAAAGGAGGAGGGTGGTTTGGATCTCTGAATGCAATCCATACAACCACAAAGAGAATCAGGAAAGCTGGCATCTAACTTCTAGAAGATCAGTGCTTTTAATATCCTGGATTAAAATGATGAAGTAAAAGAATGAAATTTTGGGCATATAATCCATTCAGCGCCAGGTGGTGTGATAATAAGTCAGGCTTTCAAGAGACTCTGCTGCAGGTCATAGGAAGGAAAAGCCAAGTCTTTTGTTTGCCCATTAACTTTGTTATGGGCTGCTAATCATTCATCAGTCTTTAGTATTCTTGTTTGTATAATAAACTAAGCCAGGACATATGTGATTGATTTTGTACTGTTAGCAATATGTTGTGTGAATACAATTTTAGTTTATAAAACCATGGTTTTTGAGCTAGTAATAATATGCAAACCAGCCAGCAAACCATTTAAAACCCATGATTTATGTGATGTGTGAACCTAGTCTCTGCTAGGCTTTCTAATATTAAAGTCTGCTTGGATGTTAATTTCAATAACGTAAGAACCTTCAGAGCTTGCACAGACTCACAGAAACTCAAATCAGTTTAGTATTTTGGTGCTCCTTCCCAGAACTTAATCAAAATTCTTAACTGGAAATCTTGTACAGAGTGACAGACTTGCATGAGAATTTACAACTGTGTCTAAATTAGCTGGAAACCACACAAGAAACACCGGGGAATTGTTCTGTTTCTCATTGAATCCGAAAGAAACAGCATTTATGGACAGAAACAGTTAGAGTCAGTCCATGTTTTAACAAGGAATACTGTGGAGTGGTATTCAGAATATAGCACAGCAGATCTTGAGATCTAAGCAACGGTGGGTTTCAAAAAATTTTACTACCAGTTCTGTGGGTGTGACTTGGTGGGCATGGCTTGGTGGGCATGGCAGGGGAAGGATACTGTAAAATCTCCATTCCCACCCCACTCTAGGGGAAGGATATTGTAAAATCTCCATTCTCTCCCCAATCCAGGGGAAGGTTACTGCAAAATCCCCATTTCCTCCCGATCAGCTGGGATGCAGAGAATAGATGGGGATGGGGCCAGTCAGAATTTTTACTACCGGTTCTCTAGAACTGGTCAGAACCTGCTGAAACCCACCTCTGGATCTAAACTGGCTGGAATTTTGGATAATCAGAACCCAGGTTATAGACCATGATCTAAAAGCTATATATCTGTGAAAACTATAGTTACGCTAATAGACTAGCTAAATAGTCTTTTGGGGGGAATGTTGAGAAATATTTAAAAACAGGTGCTGTTGTACTAATGAAACATATTCCTCCTAGTGCTGTAAGATATGCCCATTTTCTTCTATGACTAATTTTTTCACTTTGAGAGACTCATTGTCGTTGCCTGTTGTCATGGTCCCACCTTCTCTTCAGAGCAATTTCACATCTTAAACTGACACAATTCATAAACTTTTAAGCTTGCCTGAAGAGCAAAGGCACAAAACCAATCAGTACCTCAAAATGTTAACAGGTGTAGGTGAACATGGCAAACCTGACGATGTAAGGCAGAAAAAAATAGTTCTAGGCATTAGGTATGACTCAGTGGTGGGTTTCAAAATTTTTTACTACCGGTTCTGTGGGTGTGGCTTAGTGGGCATGGCATGGCTTGGTGGGTATGGTTTGGTGGGCGTGGCAGGGGAAGGATACTGTAAATCTCCATTCCCTCCCCAAATCCAGGGGAAACTTACTGCAAAATCCCCATTTCCTCCCAATCAGCTGGGACTTGGGAGGCAGAGAATAGATGAGGGTGGGGCCAGTCAGAATTTTTACTGCCGGTCCTCCAGAACTGGTTAGAACCTGCTGAAACCCACCTCTGGTATGACTACATGCATCCATGTTTCCATAAGTCCTTTATTTCTTTAATTTGGAAATTAATTCCCCCCACCTTTTTTTAATGATAATCCAATTGACAATTAATAGATTGTAAGCATGTTTGCAAGAAGGTAGAAGGATGTGGAATAAGAAAAGGACCTAAAACGAAATCCACCAGAAAAATTGTAATGCACTGTCATCATTATGGCCTGCCCAAAGGGGCTGGGAAGTATTTCTGTATCAGGTTCAGGTTCATGGGAATGTCCTTACAGCTTTTCCAGCTCTTACACCTGAGAATGCTTGCCTCTTTTATTTTACTCAAGTCACAGTAGAAACTTTTTCAAATGCTATTGAATGGGAGGTGGGAAGGGATGGCACTATGTAGAGGCCAAGGCAAGGCCTCTGGCCATGCTCTGATTGTTATTATAACACTTGATTATAGAGTGGTTAGTTCACTAGTCATCTGTGTTTTAAATGACCGATCAATTAAATGTAAATTAATTTGACATTTATCAAAACCCCAAAAATCTCCCTTTTCTTGCCTTTGCTCTCCTGCTGAAGATGAAATATTTTGAGGCAGAGATTGCTAGAAATCGGTGGAAATTATCATCGACATAATTTGTGTACTCATTATATATTGTATTAAGCATTTTATTTTGATAGCCAGTGGCAGAAAACTGGGCCATAATTTTCATGAGGGGAAAGGAGAGCAAAGGCAAGAAGATAAAAGTTATATGACTTTTCTTTTCTACCTATATATAAATATAGAAAGATAGGATTATCTTGAATAGTTTTGTTTGATTCCCCATTCTTGTAAAACCCTAGAAACAATAAACCAGTATGGTTTTGTAATTTCTATACCAATTAAAACTACGATCCATTTGCTAGCAAGCAATGCCAAATAAACAAAGCTTGCAGTCCTAATAAAATAGTGTTTCACATGTTTCAAGCAGCTGCTTGATATTTACAACAAATACCAGAGCTCAAGCTTTTGTTCCAATGAAGCTCTGTCATTATAACTCCATGTTTACATATTATGCATTAAACACTGTTGCTGCCAATCTCTGTGCCTGATTTATAGTGCCTTAGACTGAAAGTCTTGGATGTTAAAAAATTAAGTCCCAATTAAAGCAACTCAATTAGTCAGTTTTCAAATGCAAATTTGTAAAACCATTTTGAGGGTTTTTTTAAAAAAAAATAACCATGCTGGAAGCTTGTCAGCACTTCTAGACTTTGGGGAAATGGGTTCCCTGAAGGGTTTGAAGGCTGCAAAAAGTGGTGTATCGAGATGTACTGGCTCATCCTTGATATACTGTATATTCAGATGCTTTCAGAGTGCTGATAGGTGCCAAAACTTCATGAAGAACCATTTTACACACAGAAACAAAGCATTAGAATTTATTCACAGTTCATGCAATAACAGAGCATCTGAATAACAGAATAATATTAAATAATAATGTGAATTGAAGCTCAGAATTTTTGTGGTTTAATCTCTCTCTCTCTTTCTCTTTCTCTCTCTCTCTCTAACTTATAGACCTGCCCATCTTAATCTCATGACCTTGGGCAGCGAACAGCAGTTAAAAACATAAAGCAACAATAATAGCATACTAAAGATTGGCAGCCAACGTAAAAACCATCATAACATCAATGCAGGTATCCCATGGGCTCTCATTTTGATTCCACGCCTGGTGGCATATTCTTCAAAACCATCCAAAAGGTTAACAAGATTGAGGGTAATACAATGATGTTCCAAAAAGTGACCAGCTAGATGACAATTTCTAATAAACGGGATCTGTATCATGCTGGGCCTCCCCGGATATACATAATCAGTAAGCAGTGGTCCCTCAAAATCTAACCTTATGCCATGGAGGGGTTTATATTTATATAAACAAATAGAGTATTTAGGCTCTTATTGATGAAAGCAAAATCCACTGATCTAATTGCTAAACAAGAAATAGCCAAAATAATTCTTCATAGGTTATTTGAGGAATAAAAAGATTCATTCTGTTTGTTGTTTGTCTATCAAACAGAGGTTTTTCCCCTCACTGGACAAGACAGAGAAAGGGAGGAAAGATTTCACTTTTATTGAAACCTCATCAATCTGAGATTTGTTTTGTTAAAATTTAATGTAAGCCATAATATTTTTGGGCACTCGGAAGACAATCTGTAATTTGAATATAATATATATAACATAGCAAGCTTTACACAGCAAACACTCTGGGATGGGCTTTACAGTACCATTAAACAGCCGTGGTGGCGCAGTGGTTAGAAAGCAGTACTGCAAGCTAACTCTGCCCATAGCCAGAAGTTCAATCCTGACCAGCACAAGGTTGATTCAGCCTTCGATTCTTCCAAGGTCAGTAAAATGATGACCCAGATTGTTTGGGGCAATATGCTGACTCTGTAAACTGCTTAGAGAGTGTTGTAAAGCACTATGCAGCAGTATATAAATCTAGGTGCTACTACTATTAAACAATCAATTGATTGCCTCAGGTGGTAGATGCTGAAAGATGGGGAACAAAGTTACATGTTGAAGTGATACCTGCCTTATATTTCCCCCCTGTGGAAACAATGATCATCTAAACATATAGACAAATTTTGAGCATTTTGAAACCAGATAATAGGTTTTCTGTTCAAGGCTCCAAAATGCTACTTAGTTCAACAACCCTGCCCACTTGCAGCGATTTAGCAGGAAATATTGTCTCAAGTAATAACACAAGCCACTTAGGGGTTATGTTAAACGACTGAAAAATTCTTAATTATTTTTGACTGGTCTCAATGGCAATCCCCATTAACAAGCAAAGTTCGGAATGTGTTAAAGAGGTAGTTTCTCTTCTTTACAAAAAGCTTGCAATAACCCAGTGTAGATTTGGGCAGTCACCTTGCTGGATAACAGAGGTTTATCCTTCTCTACCCCTTGCTGATCAAAAGTAAAGCATTCTCCTGCATCTGTATGGGATTTTTAAGGGGAAGGGATGCTCTCCATTGTTATACATGACATTTTAAAACAAAACAATACTCCATTTACACAGTATCTGTGAGAATTTTTTGAAGATGACATCTGGAGATCAAAATATTACCTATCCAATGTATGATAGCCTGAAAAATAAAGCTGCCATAGCAAGTGCATGTTACAGATTTAACAAGTGATGTAGCTTGAGCCATGGAAGAAATACCAGAGTGTACTAATCTCTCACAGTTTCATTTAATTCTGGGTATCTGCTCTGTGAATAAATTGAAAAAGATTGTATATAAAAGGAAATTGATCTTATTACAGAAAGACTAGAATCTGTACAAGTGTATGATGTAAAATTTTCCCACTTATACAATCTTTGAGGAACATCTTTCTGTTCCATTTCAGTGAAATTGATTACAAACATTTAACCAATTCTCCTAAATAAAAATTTCACGCATTACAAGGCTCGGTAGGTCAGTAGAAAAACATGTACCAGATGTTCTTTTCGTGTTTGTGTGCCTTCAGGTCAGTCTTGACTCCTGGCAATTGTCTGGACAAGTCCTTGCAGTTTTCTTGGCAAGATTTTCAGAAGTGGTTGCCTGCTTCTTATGGCTGAGAGAGAGGAGGGGAGGAGCTGGTCCAAGGTCACCTAGTTGGCTTTATGCCTAAAACAGGATTAGAACTCCTGGTTTCTAGCCCATAGCTTGTAGCCATTACACCAAACTGGTTTTCAGCTGAATAAAATACATAGTTGTTTACAGTTGCTCATGCCAGTGAATTTTACATAAAAGTGTGATTATGGCAAAAAGCTTTGCTGATATGCTAAATTGAAATCTGCTCATGATATGAGACAGCGCTTTGACTAGATGAGTGTAGCATTCTTCTTGAAAATGGCTGCTGATGTTTCTGGTAGCATCACCGATTGCCTTAAAAGTTCTCACTGGTCCATTGCAACATTTCCTTCCAGTGTCATGGTAGAGCAGCTTTCAACATCTCCTCTTTGCTGATCTTCTTTCCCATCTGCAAGGCTGTGTCTGATAGTCATTAATGGATTTCTATTATCAATTGATACGATCCTGATTATTTAGAATTCCCATTTTAAAACATCAGTCGCTTACATTTCTTCCTGTTCTCTTATCTCTCCCACCTCTTTAAGATTACTGAATGAAAGTGACAAACGACCTTTCATTGAAGAAGCAGAGCGGCTACGGATGCAGCACAAGAAGGACCACCCTGATTATAAGTACCAACCACGGCGTCGGAAAAATGGCAAGGCTGCCCAAGGAGAAAATGATGGCCAGGCTGATGGGGAAGCTGGTGGAGCTGCAGCTATTCAAGCCCACTATAAGAATGCCCATTTGGACCATAGGCATCCTGGAGAAGGATCTCCCTTGTCTGATGGACACCCTGAACATTCTTCAGGTTAGTTCATAAATTTAGCCAGCAGTCAGATTCATAGCAATCTGAATTCTAGTGGCATAGTAAACCAGGAACGGCCCAAATATAGAGCTGAATCATGAAAACCACCATTTATTTTTCTGACAAAGCTGAACATTTAATTGAATTGGCATAGATGAGTATCATAACAAAAGAGTGATATCAGAATTGCCACAGCCCACAGCCCTCAGCCCACAATTACATCTTGTAATTTTACTGATTACCAGCTTTTCTTTTCCTTCCTTCCTTCCTTCCTTCCTTCCTTCCTTCCTTCCTTCCTTCCTTCCTTCCTTCCTTCCTTCTTTCCCTTTTTACTGGAAGCTCTTGTGAAGCCATCCCAAAGTCAGGAAGTGCCTAAATCAAATAAAACAAACAAATAAATGACTAAGCAGTCTGTGTAATGAAGGGAAAAAAAGTTAACTAAGATACTGGTTTGTCGTGTTTTGTTTTTCATGGAATCAAACTCTGGTAACCTGGAAAGGATCCAATACAAATATAATGTTGCTGTGAAAGTTATATTTGTATAAACTGAATAGTTTACACACACTCTCTCTTCCCTCTTTTGTGATGCCAACCTTACAGGTCAGAGCCATGGACCTCCCACTCCACCAACTACACCGAAGACGGAGCTCCAGACGGGTAAGGCTGACTCCAAACGGGATGGGCGTTCCCTTGGGGAAGGAGGAAAGCCCCACATCGACTTCGGCAATGTGGATATCGGGGAGATCAGCCACGAAGTGATGTCCAATATGGAGCCCTTCGATGTCAACGAGTTTGATCAATATCTTCCACCAAATGGACACGCTACTCACCCAGGCCATGTGGGGGGTTATGCCACAGCTGCTGGTTACGGCCTTGGTAGTGCCCTGGCTGCAGCCAGTGGACACTCTGCCTGGATCTCCAAGCAGCATGGAGTCTCTTTGTCTGCTGCCACGTCCTCAGTGGTAGATTCGAAGACACAAGTAAAAACAGAGGGCTCTACCCCTGGGGGTCATTACACTGACCAACCCTCCACTTCCCAGTTAGCTTACACATCACTCAGTCTGCCCCATTATGGCTCAGCTTTCCCCTCTATATCCAGGCCCCAGTTTGACTATCCTGATCACCAACCTTCAGGACCCTATTACAGCCACTCTAGTCAGGCTTCTGGTCTCTACTCAGCCTTCTCATATATGGGGCCCTCTCAGCGTCCTCTGTACACTGCCATCTCTGACCCAGCCCCTTCAGTGCCACAGTCCCACAGTCCCACACACTGGGAACAGCCTGTGTATACAACCCTCTCAAGACCCTAGGGAATGGGGAGCAGTGACCAAAGCAGCAGCGGAAAGGCTCCAAAGAATCAGCCCCAGAAGATGAGCCTCCAAGTTCCAAGGTCTTTTGGTGTCATCCATTCGCCAGAATCCACAGAATATCCGGGGATATCTATCATGACCACAGTTATCGATGGCTCACCTGGCTGGAGGAAGGTTCCCAACCACCCCCCCTACTCCCAGTCCCTGAGTGGCTTTCAAGATCCCATAGGCCTTCTAAAGGAGGGTGATTCTAGGCATGGAGCAACAACTCATGGTTGGTTTTTGTAAGGCAGATTGAGGGTTTAAAGTAATTACAAGAAGAATAAAATTGAGAGATAATTCCTCCCTTCTCTTCCCCTATCCTCAACTGTCCAAACAATCCGTCTGATATTTTAAGAAAGAAACCAATAACCATAACTTTGCCACAGTCTATGGGTAAATTATCGCTAGAGCTGGGCACACTGTGGTGGATATGTTACAGAAGAAATGCAGTGATGCAGCTGTTGTGGACAGAGCTCTAGGACATTCGTGCTTCAGAGTTGCACATGCATGAAATTTAATTCTCCATTGGAAGATCACCCTGTGCTTGCTTTTCTTGTTGTACTTGGCATCTCAGTTTCCGTCTATCTATTCCATTGCCTCTCTGCTGCCTGGCTCTCTTAAGACTTAACTACACAGTACATTGGACTCAGGAACTGTATTATATGATCTGGCCACCTTTGCATATAAGTGCATCCATGTGTCCACACCTGCTGGTCCCTTGACCATAAATGACAAAGCAGACTGAACTTTCCTTCTTGGTATTGAACGTTTTGTATTCCTAGTCTCTTCCCAGTACTTCATGGTTCCCTTCTAACTCTCCCAACTATCCTTCTAATAGTCAAAAAGATATCCTGCCAAAGCTAATGTTTTTTCTTCTGGCACGCTTATGAATGTGTTTTCCGTGTATGAGTGTGTATATGTGGGTGTAGGGAAATTGAGGAAAGAGAGCAAGTCAGTATGTTTTTTCCTACATGCTTAATTAGAGAACAAAAGTGCCACAGCATTAATCTTATTGTTTCATGAAACATCTCAGGATGTTTGGGTGCCTGAGGCAGAATGTTCAAATGGTATCCAGGAATGGTAACAATATTAGCTGATCATTTGATGCCCTTCAATCATTCACCAAAATTGTCTATGAATGGAGGACTGTGTTACCATGCCTTTTGGCCACAACGTAAAAGCATGAAAGCATCAATGCACTAGAAACAACAGATGCTATGCAAGTACATGAGAAAAGACCATTACTGGCCATAGCAGTGTTTCTCAATCTTGGCAACTTGAAGACGCGTGGACTTCAGTTCCCAGAATTCTCCAGCCAACATCTTCAAGTTGCCAAGGTTGAGGAACACTGTGCTATAGTATTGTATGTTACTGTTATGTTTAGTTCTTCCCAACACCTTTAGACTGAGACAGCTGAGGTTTGCCTGCCCCAAGTTATGAACTTATATATGCTTACTTCCATGTTCAGCTATGGATAATTATCTTTTCTCTTTGGTATTTGAAAAGAACATGTAGTATGGCTGTATCTCTTATAATCTATTAACTGCTATGCACCCTTATTTATGCAAGTAGCACATCTTTTCCTGTCCCCAATGCTACAAACTTAAGTTGTCCTAGCATCATTAACTTTGCATCAAATGTATGGAGTAATAAACTTAAAATGTTTTAGCTATGTATGTCAATGTGTGTTTCCTATTTTGATCTATGCTCTGCCTCATGCCCCTCCAAAATTGGTTGAGAAGAGAAAGAAAAAACATAGTATACTGCATATAACCTTCTTGTCCATAGATTTCTCCCTGTGCATTGGTAACAGATCAACCTGTCTTTTCACACCTAGTCAGAACTACAATTCCCACTTTTTTCACCCAGCAATGGACCAGATGAGGATTGTTGGTCTTTCCAGTTAAACATTCCAAGCATACTTTTTACTGTATTTTTCCAGTTCCATGGTTGTCTGTTAAACCCAATTGGGATGTTCACAAGCACCTTGTCATGTTTTCTAGCTCTTTCATTACATTTGCTTTTCTAAAGTCAGCTGCCTCAGAATATGGAGTAACATCTTTAATTTCCAAGGATAACTGTAATTGATAAGTCTATTCTACAGAACTGTATGTAATCCTTTTGTGGCATACATTTTATAAATCAACTGCATCACATTAACGAGCAATCCTTTTTGTGATGCAGCCAAGCAGGTTGACTATGTAATTTTAAATTCTAAATATATTTTTAAAGTGAGATCAGAATAATACCATTCTAATTCAATTTATCCATCCAGTTTACCATTCCACTTGATTTGCAATGCTTTACTTGAGAGAAAGTGTGTGCCTTCTTCATCAGGCAGCAAAAAAAATATTTCAACCACTATATATGCCATTTTTATTGGGAATTACAAAAAAGGACTTTCAAGCTTCCCATCCCTGAAACCAATTGATCCTTCCTGATTTCTGAGGTAGGTGCTTAATGATCAGGAAAAACAAATTCCCACTTTCATCCACTCCTTCAACTTTGTTTCATTCCACAAGATTCCTAAGATTATGAATAAATGATACATTTTTCAGCCTGAAATATCATACCAAAACCAAAGGGTTGCAATGTCAGAAAAAGGAGATATGTAGCCAAGATGGTACTTAAAATTCAGAAACTGCCATATTTTGCACACCAGGGTACCTTTTGACTTATTCTGTGTGGGGGCACATGAAAAATGTAATGGTGGGCGGGTTATGCATTTGGCTTGACATTATCTCCTTTGACTCTAATGGAATCTTTGGCTCTAGGCCTCTGTTTAAATGTCTGGCCAAATGCTTTAAATTCCCAAAAATTGGCAACTTGTGCTATATGTTTGCCATGGCACTAGGAGTCATTTAACCGGATGACTCAATGATCACTAAGCAATCTGAGTTGAACTTTCCTAGGTAAAGGAGAGTAACAAGAGGAGGTTAATAGGAAAGTGATAAGATCAATGCCTTTCTTCAGCTGATCAATGAATCAACAAGATATACTTCATTTTAGATCAGAATAGCCCTAGCTTGTTTCTTCACGCCTCTTACCACAAATTCTGGAGACTAGAAGCATAGAATCAGAACTGGAAGAGAGTGCATGGCCCTCTAAATCCAACCTCCTGTGAAGGAATCCAAATTAAAAGCATTCTAGTCAGATGGTTGCCAAGTCCGAATTTGAATATATTCAATAAAGAGCAGTCCACCTTCTCTAGATAGCATGTTTCATTGTTGAACTGTTCTTATCAATAGATAAGGCATCTGTCTTCCTATAACTTAAACTCATTATTCTGTGTCTTGCATTCTGGAATGAGAAAACTTCATCTATGTGGACATTTTTGTATCCAATAAAAGAGAGCTGATTCGCAGAAAAGTGTGAAGCTTGCTTTGCAAAGTTTTATTCTTCCAAAAACTTTTGATGGTAGATCATTATTTAAGCATGAAAGCATGTTTAAATAATTATCTAAATTATAAAGCATGACACCCATGCTGACTGGGAGAATTCTGGGATTGAACTCCATACATCTTAAGGCTGCTGAGGATGAGAGGTATACAGGAAAGGCAAAAAAAGGGGAAAAAAAGCCACTAATGCAACATAATGAAATAATGAAAGAACTGTAAAAAAAACCAAAAACCAAAGCAAGAACATTGGACTTCATTTTAAAGTTTTGAAACATTTGTGCAAACAGTAAATTTATACACGAAGGAGAAATGATCCCAGCATTTGCACAAGTTGAAAATCATGGAGGCAGTAGTTCAAAGAGGGGGTACCACCACTCAAAAGGCCTTCTCTCATTCTACAAATTTCCCTCTAGAAAAAAAACACCCTACCAGAGTTCTGGGTTTTGATGCAATACTGCAAAATAAAACAGCTGCCTCTTAGATATTCAAGCAAAGGCAAAGATCTTTTTCACTCTTGTGTCTTCCCCAAGGTAGGTGTGTCAGTATCCAAAATTGCTCAGCTGTCATAGCCTTTGCTGAAAATTCTGAATTGGGAGTTCACACATCCAGAGGATGCCCTATTTGGAGGAAGCTCATTGAAAATAAAGAAAAAGCTAATGAGAAAACTCGTTGGCAAAGTTGGGAGGGATAGCCAAAAGAACTTTTGTAATAGCTCTAAGGAAGCACGGTTAAAACTGGAAATACAATATATGACCTATTGCCAGTAGGGAGATTGCCACAGCTAAAGAAACCACACACAAGGGAGAAAAGTAAATCTTTCCAGGTTACTTCAAGTGCTTCCTATGCGCATCCTCAGAAGGAAAACTGATTAAGAAGAGGTGATGTGCTTTCTTAGCCAATAAAATGCAGAGTTAATGCCAATTGCCCTGGTTCTGTCTTAAGAACAAAAGGAGGATCCAGCATTTACCAGCTTCCATGCTGGGCACAAAGGGACTGCACATCCCCCTACCAGTCTGGTGGGAGCTGGCCTAGAGCCTTTTGCTATCCTTTTAATTGTATCTGATATAGATGCAAGGGTTAAGGAAGGGGGATGGGGAAGGGAGAGTATTAAAACAAAGAAGCTTTTTTTTTGAAAAAGAGGACCAGGAGAACAACTCCTGCGCTCCATTGTGGATGCCAAAACGATCACACAAAGACACATTTCATTACTGAAATTTCATCACACAAACGTGATTAAACGCCAGAGGGAGTGGGGAGGCCAAGGAGATTTGTAAGTTATAACTCTGCAAATTAACCTATTATTGGCATAGCTGCTGTGAGCAAACGCAACACATTCCTTGTGGTTTCAGTGCCTTTGTTTGTTGACAGTTGTTGCATTCTGTTACATTATGTCACATTATTTCTGAAACTACTCCCTTAAAAACTATTTCCAAATATAAATTTAATTTGCATATATGTGTTTGTGTATAAATAAAATGGGGGGCGGGGGGAGAGAGAATAGGTAACTTGAAGCCCTAGGACTGTCTACATCCTTTGCTCTACTTTCACAAGCTTCCCTGGAAAGACATCTCAGATCTGGAGCAAGTCTGATGTACCCTTCCAGTAGCAACTCCTGGGCATAAAGTAGAATTATAAAAGGATTTTGCCACAGTAGGAGCAAATCTGGATATTCCAGCAGGAATCTTTCTTCAGAGTCTGGTTAGCTTTACTTTCTCTCCCAAAACCCCACATCTGAAACAAAGCTACAGGATTGAATGTTGCATACAAAAACCAAGAGTTATATTTTTTAAAAAAGAAGTGGCATTCAAAGAAATTACACTTTAAGAAAGTATGCATTAAGTTTGCGTCAAGAGCCGAAAGCAAGGCAATCTGCATCTTAAGCAAGCCTTTTTGGATAACATGCATTACATGCAATTTATAGCAGCGGTCCCCAACTTTTCCAGCTCTGCCGACTGGCAGCATCAGCGGGGTGGGGAAGGGAATGGTTTTGCGTGTGTGCCCACTGTTTACACAAAATGGAGCTCTGCCTGCTCACCCATTGCTTGCGCAGCTCGGTTCCCAATGGACCATGGACTTGGACCAGGGGTTGGGACCTCTGACTTACAGGAATGTTTACAAAGCCTTTGTAGATTATGTTAAAATATCCTTACTGATTTGTTTTTACAAACAATGCTGACAATAGATTTGTTCTATAAAGCTCCCTCCAAAAAAATTTGTTGCAGAAAGTAAAGATTTCTTTAGAAGCATAAATGTTTCTCATTGCAAAAGTACTTTTAAAATATTCTTTTACCATTTGAGTGGTACAGCGGATCTGGAAGTTTATTTTGCAATACAGTTCGCTTATTAAAGTTCTTTTCCTGACGTTTTAGGGATCATGTTGTTCTTCACAATATGAGCATGCATTTACAGGCAGGCTGTGCCAGATAGGGTGGGAAAGAAATGTACTGAGACATAGGTACCATAAAGCATAGATTGCAGATGTCAAGCTGACTCTCGCTAGATAGCTCATCAAGGCAACTATGCTTTTTTGCTGTAGAACAGCCCACTGTAAGGGGATCCTGTTGATTGATAAGAAGTCAGGGCAGGAAAAGGAACAATGGAAGATTTGATGAGAGTTGCTCTGTGATACTCCTGAGAAGCCCAGAGAGCCAGCCTTGATCAGAGGGGAAATTGGGGGTTTCCAAGGCAACTTGTTCCTGGGCACAAAGGCATGTCTGTTTGGTAGCAAGCAACAGAAATGCCTCCTCTACTACAGGCCCCTAGAAAAAAGCGTAGGTTGAAGGCAAAGGGGTCTTTCAGTTGTCTTTAAAGGGCATCTGGAAGTTTGGCAGCTGCAGGATCACTTTAAAATCACTTGCGCATAACATGATGATTAGATACAACACTGAGGAAGCTTTTCCTGCGCCATCTTTCTAGTTTGCATTTATAGCATTTAAGGCAAGTACCTTCCTTGGCTCAGCAAAAACAACAAGAGAATTAAACCTACTGGGTCTTCAAGACAATGGAAGACTGAGCTATAAAAGCACTAAAGAGAGAGAAAGAAAGAGAAGAAGACAGACTGCTGGTTTTCTTTAGCATTATTTTATATAAAAAGGAAACATCCAAGACATTAATAGGGGGATTTGGTATTTATTTACAAATATATATATATATTTCCATAAAAGTTGGAGTTGGAGCATGGAAGAGATTTAATCTGTGATAATTAGTTCATCTACACCCCAGTCTTCATAACTTCCATCCGGCAGGTACCTGCGGATAATTATAGGAATCTTCCGAGCTCTGGAGGAACGAAAGAGACATTCACAGTCAAGGACACTAAATCGTTGGTATTCAGCAAGACTTCAGTAGTGTAATAAAACATTTGAAAGCCTCCAAACCCAAATCTAAAAATTCACCCACAGAAAATCATTAACTGTTCCTTCCCACATCTTAAAAATAAGCAGGAAATAATCTGAATGTAGGGCTTCTGAATCTTAATTTTCCAAAGAACTTTCCTAAGAGACAGGGAGACAACTGCACTATAGAAAGACCAAGCTGGGATCACATAAATGACCCTTTCTAATACGCATATTATTTAATTGTGTATAAAGTGTTCATATAGTGTAATTCCATAAACCAAAGAAATGCTCTGAGTTTTAAACTATTAAAAACTTTTGGCAAACTGAACAACTTGGAACCTAAAGGAAAGAAATTTAAATCCAGTTTAATCTAAATAAGACTTTTTAGGTCAACAATGTAATTAGCCAGCCTGGAATTTCTCCAGGATATCAGGTTTATAATCTTGCAATACATGAAAAGTAAAAACACAAAAATATTTTTTAAAAGTTACAGGAGTTCAACAGAATGGTCCTGAAGCCACAATCAGAATAGAATTTTTCAGGGAAATTCTCACATTATGATTTTATATTGGGGTACGAGTTACAGCTTCACATAGTTCAAGTAAACATTAAAACAAGTTTAGTCACATTAATGTTTGGGTTTACAAACCTCTTTCTATTAAATAATGTAAAAATCCTGCATTATGTGCACAATGTGAGCCAAATATGAAGAGAAAAAAAAGTAGCCTTTTGTATTTCTTTTTATAATGGGAACTCCTGAATCTCAAGTGCATTGTAACAGTCCAGCTTACTGTCACTTTTTCAATTTCTACATAATATAAAATCTGACATTAGAGCTCTCTAACCCATGACGCTTATAAAAAAAAAGAGAAACCAAATTATCTATTTAAGCCCTGAATCTCAAAATAACAGTCTGAAATGTTTCAATGCTAAGAAAAAGAAAATCTTCTACTGTGACTATACTTCTATGGAAAAAAAAACACAAAGATGGCAGGGACTAAATCATAAACTATTTTAACGCTTTCAATTAATGCATCTGGGAAAATTACGGTACTGAAAATGTGGCAAAAATAAATTATAAAAATACTATTATTTTTATAATTAGCATTTTATTCTTATTCAAAACAATACTATTACCTCTACTTAGAAAAGTAAAGGCACCTACAAAATGGAACATTCTATGTAAGTGTCTCTTGTTGGACAGCAGAAATTAATTCAGATATTTTGTATGTGCATAAAATTAACTAGCTCTCTCCTCCCCCCAATAATTGCCTTTTTGTCATAAGTTGTAGGACAAACATATGTAGCAATAAATATTTACTATATATAGTAAATCACGTCCTAAAAAATCATTTTTAATTGTATGTGGAACCAATACATATAGGCAAGATTTCAGGCTGCAGAGAATTCTCTTGATCTTAAGGACAACTAGAAGAACGGGAAGAGTGAAACTAGCATGTTCACCATACAACCCCCTCCTGCCTTAAAGCAGAATGTCCAAATCTAATTAGAGAGGGAACAGTTTATGCACACCTGCACATGGATAAAACTTCTCAACTTACTTCAGTTCTTTCATTGCAATCAGCAAGGGATCTCTTTCTCCTTCAAGCTCTACCATTACTGGGGCACACATCCTGAGGGGGGGAAAGATTTAAGAACTTTTACTGCAACTGGAGTAAACAGTGGATATTAAAAGTTATCAAGTTAGATGAGAATAAGATATACCATTTGGTTTCCTGTCAAACTTGTAATTTGCCTGGAGTTTTACTCTTGAGAACCTATGCTATAATCTCTGCTTTCTGACATTTTACAGATTTTCATTTTAGAGCTGGGGATGTGTGTACCTTTGAGTCAGTCTTCTTGGCAAGGGTTTTCAGAAGTAGTTTGCCACTGCCTGCTTCCTAGGGCTGAGAGAAAGTGGCCCAATTTCTAGCCTGGTACCTTAACCACAAACTGGCTCTTTGTTATTTGTTGGATATACTTCAATAATAAAATGTTCACATGAATTATACTTTTAAATTGCATACAGAAGTGGTGGTGGTGGGGAGATGGGATTGCTATTTTGGGCATAAAACAAAATAAAATACAGAAATAAAAGCAGGAGAGACTAAATTCTTTCACATGGACATTATTGTTATTCACCTCTAGCAAACCAATCTCCATTGGTTTATCAAAGTAACTGTCTACCATGTGATTTCTACTGAAATTAAGAATAACCAGCCGCTTGTCCTCACTTACTGACTAAAATTGGGACCAGCCACTCCATCATTAAGTGACATAGTTCTAAAGTGAAACTTCATGTGACCATACAGAGTTACATCAGTTCTGGATATGGTCATTAAACAAATCACCCATGGCCATTAAGTGAGATGTTACATGACTGCAATTTGCAACTTACTGCCAGCTTCTCTGAATTTATTGGAAGCCAGCTATGAAGGTAGCAAATGTCAATCATGTGGCCAGAAGATGACCATCATAAATGCAAACGGGTTGCCAAGCATCTAAACTGCAATCACATGATTGCAAGGACGCTGTGACGTAAGTTTGAGAACTGGTCATAAATCTACTTTTTCAGTGCCATCATAATTTTGAATGGTCACTGATTGTGCAGTTGATAAATGAGGCCAACCTGTAAAGTTTTGGCTTGTTAAACCTCCAGTAAGATGCTTCAAATGAGCTCAAGAGCACTACATACCTTCAAGAAGCAATATTGGGAACATATTGGATAATGAAACATCTATCTGTCTTTAATGGCTAATTCTTCTAAATATTTTGTTTTCCACAAAGAAAAGTAAAATTTTCCTGTCTAACACCTTCACAATAGACTAGGCAAGACTAGAATTCTTTATTGGCCAAGTGGACACACAAGGAATTTGTATTTGGTGCATATGCTCTCAGTGGGGAAATGGGTCAAAGATTTAATCTGAAAGACATTGTGTAACCCCCAAAAATGCAATTTTATTTATGGACCTCTGTTTTCAGTTGCTCATCTTGAAGTTGTCCCTTAGGAGTCGTGTGGTGGCCTGGGGTGGAGCTCTCGCCTCACAATCAGGAGGCTGTGGATTTAATCCTAGGTAGAGGCAGATATTTCTCTTTCTGGGCACAATGAGAATATATCTGCTGAACAAAACTCCGCATTGGCAACAGGAATTAGCTCCATTCAGTTACCTAGACTCCACCCCGCAAGGGATTATGGGGTCATTAAAAGATGATGATGACCTTAAAAGTTGTCCCTTCTCTACCACTCTTACTGCCCAATTCTTGAATGTGGGATAGAATATTCTGCTAGCAGCCTTCTTCTCCCATTATTCATATATTTCTCTGTATGAACTCTGAAAGCCATGTACATGATAATATTTAGAATAAATGTCCTATTTTTAATGATATCTCATTAATAATTTAAATACATGCTCTGCCAAAGAGCTATAACTATAGCAAAGTAGAATTATACATTGGAGACATACAGTGGAAAGCTGGAAAAGCCTTCAGACAATAATTGGTATAAAAAGGCAAATAACTAAATGTATATCTATATTTACGCTATCTGTAGGGCGCGGGTACCAAGAACTCTGGCCCGCTCATATTTGGTCATGTAAGGAGTAGTGATCCGCTTCTGATTTGCTTGTTGTCGCTCTCCAGATGGCAAGATTTCCACATTTTCCTGACCCTCCTATGGAATAATACAAAGCAAATGTAAACACACACAGCTGTATGCCCTGTCATCTGAGCAGTCATGCAATTGAAACTGAGAATATGAATGGAAAATATTAAATAAGGTTCTATGACAAGAATGCTATTTATCACATAATGATAAAAAGTAAAACAGATGCCAACTTATGAATTCATATATTTTTAACCCGTTTTCTAAAGTTCACATTTTATACCACTTAAGCATTGGGACTTTACAGATCTAGGTTACCAGTATAAATTTATATTCTATTCATTGTCCTTAGCTTCTAGTCAAAGAAACAAAATGTATGCTTTGGATAAAACAATATAGAACAGACTTTGAGGTACATAAGAGAGCACTAAGCAAAAACGTTCAAGATTCTATTATTTTGCCTTACTACTACTATCCAGTTTTTTGACCTTGCCTACCTTAAAGGACTGACATAATTCTTGAAAATTTATCCAAGTTTCTCTCTATCCCATCTTATACTAAACAAAATCATGGGGAGGTTATTTTGAGTGTGTTTCTCATGCTTCCCTCTAAGGACTGGTGTAACCTTTTCACAAAGTCCCTCTTTAATAGTTTGATCCTTCTTTCTCCTTTTAAGTGGCCCTTTCGTAAGTTCCCTAAAATCACCTCTATATTCCTTTATACCCTAATCATACATAAATACAGTCTTCCAAAAGTATTCATTTTGCCAGCTAAGAATGACAGAAGTTGAAATTTAATACATCTAGAAGCTATTTCACTCATAAAATATACATCTTCCTATTTCAAATCACTCACCAGATTTAAGCCTGTTTTAGCATATCACAAGCTAAAGTCACTTACCTCCTCAACATTTTCTAGATCATCAAGTCCTTCATCTTCTTCCACATCATCAAAATCATCTCCATCAAAACTAATAGGGGAAATGTATTAATATTTTATGGGCAATTCTCTAGCAAAACCCTAAAGTATGTTTCTACAATCACTACAAGTTAAATGTCACAGCTGCTGTCAACACCTAAATTAGCTACCTTGACAAAAACAATGTAGGACTGGACTTGATTCATATGTGGAAGGAAGATCACTAGGAAATCCCAGGTTTATAGATCAGGCTGTGAATGGATCACAGAGAAGTCAAAAAGGGAACAGGTTTGTCTTTAGGCTGGAGAAAATTAACTTGCTCTTCTTTCAAATTCTGTGGCGCAAGCCAGAAAAAAGAAACATTCTTGATCTTTTAAAGGTCACTAAATCAATAGGCATGAATTTGGAATCTATTCTGTTCCCTGAATGTACTCTGTGATGGTAACTAAGCAACAGCTAGCTATTAGGCTTTCCAAATTTGCAACTTCAGATTACTACAAGGAACTGATTCCTGCACAGTTCTAAGGAATTTAGGATCAAATCATACATGAGTTTGGGAACCCATTGGCATGACTGTTGCTATTTAACATATTGTACATAATGTAGAAAATGCATTCTATTCTCAAATTCTGTCCATCAGGTCAGGATAAACTGAGCAAAAGCATACACTTAATTAAAACACACATATTAGTATATTTTTTAAAAAAGTCTGATTTGGCTAGTTGTATCCCAATTCCTCTTTGACTTGGGTTCAAATTTCTCCTTAACCATGAGACTCAGCCAGCTCATCATCACTTTGGGACTAGTTCAACAGTGAAAGCGGGATACACCTTTGAATAACAACGCTATTGTTATTAACATCAACAGTGTTAACATTAAATCACAGCAATTTAAGTCACGAATTGAAGTTGAATCCAGGGCAGCGTCTCACCGCTCGGTTTAAAGCGGTTCCAGGAGGCTCTTTTCCCAACAGGCAGGCAGGCGGGCTGGCTAAGCGAGCCTTCCTTCCACCCTGGACCGGCTCTGGAAATGAGAATTTAGCCCCAACACCCAGGAGACGCCAAACTGGGGCAAGAGATTAGACCAGGGGTCTTCAACCTTGTCCATTTTAAGACTTGTGGACTTCAACTCCCAGAATTTCTCAGCCAGCTTTGCT